>APFE030124888.1:143961-157993 GCA_000404065.3 Pinus taeda | reverse complement strand
AGGTTAACTATTCATGAGAGAAGCTTATGTAAATTTTCATTCTTTTATTAATAAATTGCCTGAAGTGGCCGCATTGGCTCAGGCCGTGGACTGTTTCCCTCTTTGAGGGTTTTAACCACATCAAAAGTATAGGTGTATTGATCTATGATATGTTTGTGAGCGGTGTCCTTTGGTGTTCTGTTTGAGGAACTTACCCTGTAAATTCCTACAGGAACAACCTCTTCTAATCTCAACAAGTTGGGATTCCTCATATGCCCCATGAAATATTGTGTGAAAGCACAATTCTCTAAATAAATAAAGGGCACAAGAAGAGAAGGATTCTCACATAGAGAGGTAAAGAAAGTAACTTCATCGGGGTACTATTCAAGCTCACTGACAGGGAAGTAATTCCTATGTTCTTGTAGTGTCTTTGTCGGGTTACTATCTAGGCCTACTCGCAATGAAGCAACACTATAGATGAAAACTAAGACAATAATTATCTTAAACTCAAAATTTATATCACCCTTCTACTGAATTGAAAGAATTGTGATCTAGAAAGCTTTGTGAATGTGTTTATCAAAGAAAAGAAATAGATGAGACTATATCCATACTAGGTTGAATGGAGGAGCCAAGGTAATCCATGTGATGAATCAATAATTATTGAAAGACTGAGACCTTGCACTTAAGGATAAAACTTGAACAGAGAAGTTAGAGTTCTACCAGTGTGTTGCCAAGTGTTGATGCTATGATCAACACCCTCCAAAAATTTTCTTACACATGAATTTTGGAGCCTACTGAGGATCTAACAATCTATTATCTTCTTGTTTAATGAATGTTATTCTAAGTGTTTAAGTATTCTTCTTGGTTTCTGATTGTTGAAGTCACTTGCATACACATGTCCAGTCTATAATAAGTTCATGAGTGCATTCTTTTACGCAAGCTTGACCAGGCATAGAACAATCCATCAACATAGTGCCTATGCAATGTTCAACCTATGACAGTCAGTGTGCACATTCAGTTGAGAGTATCTCACTTTTGGTTTCAATTGTACTTCTATTTCGGTGAGTTTTCCTGACTATTGCTTTTGCGCACCTTCTCTTTCACAAGTGTCAATTTCATGTTTACGATTGTCGCTTTTGCTTTCCTTCACTTTAATGAGTGTTTTTTTCATGTTATATTCACTATGGAATGTGTTTTTCTCAATGTTGTTCACATTGTGCAAGTGTTGTTTACACTTTTCTATTACCATTGCAAATGTCGTCGTTTGGCAAGGGAAGTGTCACATATTGTATAAGTGTAATTATGGTTCATTTCAAGGGGTAAATGTGGTGCCAATGAGTCTTTTTTATCATATAGACATGTGCTACACACATTCCCGATTTTTTATGCACTGTTGCATAAGTGTTTTCATTATTGTCGCAAAGTGTATCTTAAATGTCGCACTTGGAGAAAGTTGTCATATTGTCGTTGCATTGATGGGATTATGTTTTTCATGTGTTTTGAGTGATTATTTTTGTTTTGTCAATAGTTCTAAGTTTTTGATCATGTTCAAGTATTTTCCTTGTTCACTTTGACCTCACAGACCCCATAAGCCAAATTCTAAAAACTTCCTAACTAAGCAAGAATCCTTCACTCAATCCTCCTAAATTGCATACTGTGTAGCCTTAGTCCTTAAACTTAGACCTTGTGTCTTGGATCTATGCAATGTGTAGTTCTTGCCTCCAAACTAGACACAATACAGTCTTAGTGCTCAACCCTGACCCTTGAGCTCCAAAAATGCGCATATCATCCTTGCAGTCAACTCCTTGTGCACATTACGTGGTCTAAAGCCTCAAGTTTCCAGCTTAACTCCTTAAACTGTGCAACTACAAAATCTATTGGCCTTTCTCCCTACACAACTGCATAGTGGAAAAATTTAAGCCTCAAGCTTGCCTCCTTGAGCCCTTCAATTGCACAGTCACCCTTCCTTGGCCCTCTTGAACTATGCCCTGCACAGTCTCAAGCCTTAGTCTTTGTTGCTGACCTCTTGAGTTGTGAAATTACACAATCCTTGAGAAAGACTCTTGGTTCCAGCTCAATCAATGATTTTATGAGGCATGTTAGACTAGGAGTTTTTGTACTGATGTGATATTTTCATGAGTGGATTTCATTTTTAAGTATTATATCCTTTTATAACAGGATGATGATGAAGAAGATGAAGAAGGATACTATGCTAGAAGAAACCTATGAGATTGTAAAGACAATTTGATCATTGAAGAGAATATGAAGAGACACTAGCTTCCGACAGACTATCAAAGATCAAGATCACATGAATTATCCATATCAATTAGTCCCTTGGAGGGTGAATACAAAGCACATGCAAGATCCATCATGGAGATGCAAAGAAAGAAACAAACAGAGTAGCTTTGAAATGCCATGTCAGCATGAAGTTCCTTGTCATCATTGTCAAGAGTCATCTCAAGAATCACATGTGTCATAGTCCACATCATTTGTGGAATGTAATTACGTAATTCTCTAAAATGAGAAAATGTAAAACATATCAAGGACTAAGGCTCCAACATGGAATATTAAGAGTTGCTATTGATTTCTAAAATCATATAGAATCTTAAAGATCATGTAATAATTCAAAAATCATTGTAGAAGCTCAAGAGTCAAGAGGTAGGTTAACAGTCACATGGGAGGTGAAGAGTCACCCCATTTGTTGTAAATTCACCCTCATAACTCAAGCAAATGACTTTTTGGACTTGAACTTTAACCTTGGATTCTCTAGCATTGGCATAGGAGAGAAGATCTTTCTTTGGAGAAGAAAGTGGTGACTTAATATTCCATTATTGGGGATAGTGTGGCATCATTGTACTTGTATATATTGGAACTTTCACTTAGTATATGAAGCTAGATGAGCCAACACATTTTCATGCATGTGTCATGAATATTGTACGACTATTCTTTAGATGTTTGCAATATGCATTTTTTTCATACGTACTAAGGAAATTGAACTATTTCAGTGGATTTGGTACTTAACTTGTTGAAGGTGTGTTGTATTTTATTTTATGATCATGACAATCTTGTGAACTATTTTGCAGACTAACTTGTGATCCTCTTATGCTCTCGTGTGTCTCTTTTAGGATGGTACTATTACCTTTATTTTGGAGGTTCACTATCTTTCTCCCTACCATCAAAGTACCTTATATACATCGCAATTGTATGCCTCATAGTATGAACTTGCTTGTTTCAAAGAATGTTGTATAAGCTCTTATGCTAATAATTTTAACCAAGGAAAATCTGTAAGGATAATGGAAACCAACTATATTTTCGGTTAGGTCCCCTACTCCAAACGGTGTGAGGTATAATTAGGAATTCACATCAAGGATACCCTCTTGGCTGATGGATTTCCAACACCATCAACAAGAGGCTTCCTCCATTTTCTGAAGATGAGTGCATTAGTGCTTGGAGTTAGTATGCGCAGGTTGGCCTACTTATTTGACTGTGCCAATTTTTCCTATAATACCTACACATTCATCAGAGTAACAAAAAAAACCTCATTTTTTCATTTTTTTCATTTTTTCTTCTCTTTTTTTTCTCCTTTTTTGTTGAGTCCCATTAGCTGCCTCATGGAGGTTTGCAGCTACTGGGCTTGCCCTAGGTGCCTCAATGGATGTTTTGTTTTAGACCCATTAGCTAGCTCATGGAGGTTTCCAACTAATAGGCCTACCCTAGGTACCTCAAGGGGGGTTTTCACCTCAGGATCTTTATAGTTCTATTTTTCTTTTTCTTAGGTTCACAAGTTGCATAAGAGGTTTTCAACGAATTAGCCTTCCTCAAGTGCCTCAAAGGAGGTTTCAAATTAAGGTATTTTCCTCTCTCTCTCTCTCTCTTCTTTTTATTTTTATTTTTTTTATATTGATCATAGGATGAATGTATTGGGAGATCTGATTCTCTCAATCAAATTCAACTCTTTTCTTATTGAATTGGTAAACCCAACACTTGAGAGAGGCTTTCTATAGAGATTTAATCTACAACTATTCACCAGGAAGTGGGATATGCTCTTTATCTATTGTTTTGATATGAACTAAACCATTATCATGACATTTTTCATCCAGATAAGTTCCAACCATATGTTCATGATTTTTCCTTTTAAATCCTTGAACCCAAAGTCATGCAAGAGGGCCCAGATGCCCTTTTGGAAGAGTTTTGTTTTAATATGCTTATTATGATAAACTTTTCTCTACAACTCAACCACTTCAGTCTGTAATGAGGCTTGCATTCTGACCTCAGCAAGTGCACTAAGTTACTACAACCTTTTCTCATATGCTTCGATGAGATCCATATCAAGATGTGTTTCCATTCTTAACGTGTTTTAATCAAACTCAATGGATAATAAGGCCCTTTTTCCATATACCAGCTCATAAGGGGTGCACCTAGTAGTGGTCTTCCAGGTGGTTTTGTAGGCCCAAGTGGCCTCAAAAGTCCTTTCTGCCTAATTTTTTTTGCAACCGATAACTACGTTAGTGAAAGGGCTTTCCAATGCTCTATTAGTCACCCCATACTAAACAATACCCTTAATTTGACTAAATATTGGCATATACATGTAAAAAAAAAAATATTTAACCCCCTACCAATATGAACCCAATACACCTTCCCAATTTCAAAAACCCCTACTTTCACTAGATATTGTAGTTATCCTTTTTTTCATTGACATTTTTTATACCCCCTTCATATTTTTTCATTAACTTTGAGCTTCATTTCTTAAACCTGCTAATATAAAAACCCTTTACCCCATATTATATTCTCAATATATTATGTCATTTTTCCCTAAATATATATCCCCCAATATGAATGCACGTGGTATGGTATTGCTCCTCCAGTGAAGGCCCCATGAGTCACTCCCACTTTCCCATTTTCTTGAGGGTGATATGGGGTAGATTTTATGTGTATGATATGACATTTCCTCATGATCCCCACTACCATATTTTAAGTGAATTAGGAACCCTAGTCTGTGACTAGTTCTTTTGGCAAACCAAAGTTATAAAATATGCTCTTCCTCCAAAATTCAACTACATTTTTCTTTGTTACTACCTTAACTTCTTTCACCTCATCCCACTTAGTCAAATAGTATGTATACATAATGATGTATCTTTTTTGTCTATATGGAGGATCTCAATAGGGCCAATGAAGTACATGTCCCACTTCTCAAATGGCTTGAAGTCACTTGAATTTGTAAAGGCATTTCATCCCTCGGAGTAGGTTTCCCCATCCTTTGGCATTTGTCACACTATGTTGTGTATCTCTGGGCATCTCTATGAAGGGTAGGCCAACATTATCCTTCCTAAAGGATTTTGTAGGATATCCTCTTAGTAGCAAAATGGCCCCCAGAGGGTTCATCATGATAAGTGGAGAGAATGTCATAAACCTCATCTTCCTTCACATATCTTCTGAGGATCTAATTAGGCCCCAACTTGAAGAGGATATCTCCAATCCAAGTATAAGGGGCACTATTTGTAATAATTTTTATCTTCTTCTTTGAAGATAAATGATGTGGAAAATGGCCAAAAACTAGGAAATTGGTTATATCAGCAAACCATGGGGATAAGAGAGAGATGGAAAAAATGCTCATTAGGGAGTTGGTCATCCACCATCTCGTCATTCTTTGCAAACAAAGTTAGCCTTGAAAGAAAATATGCAACAACATTTTCTTTCCCTAGTTTGTCAAAAATAGTTAGGTCAAGTTGTTGTAGCAGAAATGGACATATTCAAGCATTTGAATTAGGTTTATTCATCAAGTAATTAATTGCTACATGATCAATATGTACAAAGACTTGATAGTCAGTAATGTAGTGCCTAAATTTATTCAAAGAGTATACAACATCTAAGAGTTACTTTTTAGTCATTGTGTAATAAGCTCATATTTGGACAATTTCCTACTAATGAAATATATGGCATAAGGAAATTTACCTTCAAGTTGTCCCAGCGCTTCCCCAACTGCTTTGTCTAATACATCTATGTGGATGTGAAAGGGTAAGGTCCAATTTGGACCTCTAAGGACTGATGTAGTCATTATTTTATCTTTGATTTCCTCAAATGATTTTTGACATAGATCTATCCAACATGTTTTTGAATCTTTTGTTAGAAAAGAAAACAAAGATGAAGAATTATTGCTAAAATATTTGATGAATCTTCTATTGAATACCCAACAAGTCCTAAAAAAATCCTAATATTTTTATGTTTTTTAGGAATAATAGCCTTTCTAATGATGAATACTTTATTAGGATCTACCTAAATTCAATCCTTAGAGAGAAAGTGCCCTAAAGCAATCCCTTAATTCATAAAAAAATGGCACTTTTCAGAGCTTAAGGAGTGATTCATCTCTATACACCTTTGTAAATATTTGCATAGGATGGAGAGAGATTCTTGGAAATCATCTCCAAAAGGTGTGAATTCATCCATATAGATCTCTTCTGAGTCATGTACAAGATCAAACACAAATTCTCAACACATCCCTTTGGAAGGTAGCAGGTGCATTACATAGATAAAAGGGAAGAGCCCTGTAGGAAAAGGTTCCCCATGGACATGTGGAAGTTTTCTTATCATGATCTTCAAGACTGATTTGGATCTGATTATGCCCACTAAATCCATATAGAAATGAAAATAATTATTTCCCTACAAGAATATCAAAAACTTGGTCAATAGAAGGCAAGGGAAAATGGTCTTTTTTGGTGGCTTTGTTTATTTGTTTTTAATCAATGCAAACTACCCATTTTCCATTTTTATTAGGGACAATAACTAAATGGGACACACACTCATTGTCTAATCTTGGATAGATAAAACCTGCATCTAATAATTTCTACATTTCTTCTTTTATAATGTCTTTTAATGCAGGGTTCATTCACCTATGAGGATGATGAACATGTTTGTGGTCCTATTTGATGTAGATATGATGAGTGCATATAGAGGGGTGGAATCCCTTCATTTCCTTTTAATCCCATTCAAAGGCATCAATATTTTTCCTAAAACTAGTGAGCAATTTTTCTTTGATCAACTAAAAGAAAGGGGTTGATTTCTATGGTTTTCACATTGCTTTAGTCATAACCAATAATGATTAGATCTTACAAAGAACTATCCCAAGAGAAACTAGGTTGTCTTGTATATTATTCCCTCGTGCCATTAATATTCATAGCAACATGGCATTTATTTTGCATAAATTTTTTAATTAGACTATCCTCATTTAATTGATTACTACCAATGGTGGTTTCTAGTGTACAAATTGGGTAGGGTGATGATAGATAAAGGTGTTATTCTTCTTTCTCTTTTACCCATACATGAAAATCATGTGCAATGAGGGGTTGATTACAGGGATATAATACAAGTTTTTATTTACACTACCCATTTGTGATTTTCATATTTCCAACCCTACAATTGATGTAGGCATCAATGGCCAACCATGGTCTTACTAAAATAAGAGGGTATCCATTAAACGTGATTTTGGATTAGAGAACATAGAAATCTATGGGATATTCCCAAGAATCAATGAAAACCATGACATCCTCAATGATGTCTTTTGGTGCTACTATGGATCTATCAAAAAGTTGTAACACTGTGATGGTTTTCCTTAGTCACCCTTGGAGATTTATCTTAAGCATAGTCTCCTTGGTCATGATATTCATTGCGGCTCCCATGTCAATAAGATTGTTAGGGAATACAATTTCATCGTTGTGAACATCTACTACTGGGCTTCCAAGATCTAAAAACTTTGGGATGATGACCTTCCCAAGCATAAGATCAACTAACTTCCCTATGAAATTGATAGTAGCAACATTTCTCTTCCTCCTTCATAACCTTATAAGACATTCCTCTTTGAGGAGTTTTTTCTATATAGGGACATTTTTTATATACTATAGGAGGGTAATTTTAAGTCATAGATTTTTCAATTCTCCCAGAATTTTACCTTCTTTTGGGGTGTGTTCCTGATGAGTGGTCAACCTTTCAGGATAGGGAGGTTTGTTTACTTGAGGTGCAAGGGATTCCTTCTCTCCTTCTAGAATTTATGTTGGAGATGGTGGGTGAAGATTCAGGAGAACCTTCCTTGACTTAAGGTTGACTTCTTGAATTTATACACTCTAGGTTATGATAAGAGGTTTCTCCATTGTAGACAAGTTGAGTCGACTAGTTGTTAGGATTCATGTTCCATAGAGAAGACATATGGGGTTGTTTTGGAGGATTATTTTTGGGTACTTGTGGCTAAGGAGTAGGAGGCATTAGGGAAAGTGGTTGGATTTCCTAAGGCCTCCATCCCGAAGATGGATTACCCCATTGAAGAGGTTGGTGTTGATATGGATGGAAAGGAGGAATGACATTTTGGGGAGGATAAGGCTATGGAGTGGCATAAGTCAGGGTGAAGATCCATGTAGATACCAAGGTTGAAATTTTCCTTTATAACTTATATTTAAAGAGGATGGGTAGTTCTTACCTTATTTATATTGTATGGGGTGTTACACAACAATTTGTCACCGTCCCTGCTACCCCTCTCCCGCATCTTGGAGGACTCATTCTGGGACCTATGAGAAGTGACATGGCTTACAAACACTTGCATTGCATTCCCCTGAACATGAGCTTTGTTTTCCCTGAAGACATCTCCTGCTAAAAAACCCTAAAAATAGCTCCTTTTCCATTGGTGTGGTTCCATAGTGCAGCCCTTGCGCCAATGGGGCAAATCCTCCAAAGAGGGTGCGCCAATTAGTGCTCTGTCATAGAGTCGCACCTGCACCAACCATAATCAGAGGTGTTTTTTAACAAATAAACGGTGGAACTTTCGTCCTAACAAATTCCTGGACTGCTATCTATCTTGAGTTGGGTGGTTTGGCTATGGATTTCCATGGAGAGGAAGTGGTTTGCCACCTCTCATGGAATCTTCCTTGATGATATGGCCAATCCCATGATTATTGGTTATGATCCCAACTCCCCTTCCTCCATCTATAAAAGATTGCCCATTTTCCTTTGCAAGCTAGTTCCAGAGATTCAAAATTGCCAAATTTCCAAGAGCTTCATGCTGCAAGAGCCTTCTTGATTCCCATAAGGCCAAATCCAAGCAAGGAGATTATTGTCTAAGATCCAAAGAGAGAGGCTTGTCCTTATTCCCGACAGGCTTTGCGAGACATGTGCTGCTGACTACCCGCCAAAGGAGAATCTAGTGTCAGAACTTTGGTTGTATTCCCCTTTGATTAATTATTAATGAACGACTATTGGTTATGGTTCCTCTCTTGTTATTATTTGTGATGATGATGAGTTATGTCCTTTCTGACTGACATATGGTTGCATATATTGGATTTTATGCTTGTGTTTGTGTTGTTTCTTGTATGTGCAGGTGTCCATTTACGGAGATCTTGAGGATTGTGATCTGCCAGAGAAAAGAAATGGGAGCACTACCTCTCCTAGAAACAATAGCGTTGGAATCCAGGTAGGCCTTCATCACTTGTTTGTTAATTCGTAATTAGGAATTTGTGCTATAGCATTTGATGATTGTTACTAGACCCGGTCTGCGCTAGTAGGGATAACCTCTATCCGAGAGGGGATTTACCTCCTCAACAATTTGGCGACTCCTCTGGGGAGCTTGTCTTGCCTTTTTGGTTGTTTCTTGATTTTTTGCTTGCTTGGTCGGCCTTTTGGGCTGGGTTCTTTCGCTGTTTTTTCCTTCTTGGTTTACATGGTTATCGTTGGCCTGGTTTTGGATTGCTTATTTTTCATTTTGGTACAGCAAACTTGACTGGCGCACTTTTTTGCATAACAGTCACACCAATTGGCGCTAGTTGTCAATATACCACTCGCGCCAATCCTTAAAAGGCACTAGTTTAAGCCTGACAGTCGCGCCAGGCCTGGGAACTGCTAAAGTTTGCTTGATTTTAAGCCTTATGAGCTTGGTCTTTGTTTTGGATACATTTTCTCAACTGCTTGAGTGTATTGGAGTCCTCTTTGACTGGTTTTAACCTCCATCCTTTTGTTGCTTGCCATTTTCTATCAATTCCACGTTTTTAGCCTTAGGGCATCTAGTGGCTTTGTGTGTCGAGCCTTCCTTATGATTTTTTGGTCTTTTATTGGTCCAGTCGACTTTCTGATTGCTCCCTTGCACTCGTTTAGTGGTTTTCAATCACTTCATTGCATCGTTTGAGTGACCTACCTCCTTTTCACTTGAATTCTGCTTTGTTTCGCTTTGGGCCTATATTACACGGCTCATTTGTGTCTTTGAGATTTTTCTCAGTTTTGAAGGACTACTTTGTCAATTTAGGGATTTGATTGTGCTTGCATTGAGTGAAATTTGCTTGTTTTTCTCTCTTATCATCATTTCTCAATCTATGTTCATTAGTTTTTTTCAGTTTGTTTAATGCACTTTGCCCTTAACATTGAAAAATAAGAAAAATCTCTTTTGCTTTTCATTAGTTAATGTGAATTAGAGCTTTTCATTATTATAAGTGATTAGTGACTTTGAAGGAAAAGATTTTTAATTTCCATTAGCTGCATTAGAGATATCGTTGGTTGTTTTGTGATCATTTTGTTTGTGTGAAAGCTCTCAACTCTCTTATAGTTAACATTCATTGAATAAAATGATATACTGTGGCATATAGCTTGCATTTAGGAAATTTTGAGACATTACATATGGTAAGGCCTGAAAACTAAAACATAATCCAAGATCAACTTTCAAATGAACTGAATGAATCTAACAATGCATTGGAACATAACGCACATTGTTTAGAGGTCTAGGCTAGAGACGTGCTCCGGCGTCGTTAAACCTAGTCACTTTTGTTTCCACTCGAGGTTGGGTCATTCCTCCTGTGACTCAATAGTGGTCTAATACGGAATTGTGCTCCCACGTACCGTCAAGTATATGGGGAGACCCCACTAGGTTATCATCCTTTATCCATAGGAAGCCGAGTCTGCGGCCGTATACCCATGATACACCGAACACAGCATTCAGGGAGATTGCCTGCACGTACGGAAAGTCCTTGGTTGATTTCTCTTTCATTTCTAAAACCAAGGTGTATATTGCAGTTCACAGTTATTTGGTACACCCTCTTTGCCTAGTATCCTTGAGCAGTCATTTAATCTTTTCTGACTCCCTAAATTTGAAAGGATCACCAAGCGCTTGTCCTTTCATGCTTGTTTCAAATCTGGAAGTGATAGAGTTACCTTTTATTCATTTCTTGACTCTTAAAACATGAAACGGTGAAGTTAATTTCAATGTGGTAAAAATTAAATCACCTGCAATCACACGCCCTGTTAGATTCTGCTTGTTGGCCATTTGATTCTGTGTCTTGACTCTTTTTCAGCCCCGTGTGCGATTTTAAGTTTTTGATGGCAACTTTTCCAGAGTTCACCAACCTAGGAATCCCCTCTGACGGGAATCCTAGTTATTTTCCTCCTTTTGGGAATGTTGGTGCTCCTTACATGGCAACGTTGTCCCTTCCTGGGTTAACCGTTGGGTTACTTGTTTGGTTGTTCTCAACCTATATGGTCTCTAATGTCTCAACTACTAGTCAATCAGTTCCTCCACCCGAACAACATCATGTTGATTACCAGGTGGACCTCTCCCCGTCTTCGCCTATTTCTACGTCCTCATATTCTACTTCGCCTGGTGAAAGTATGGCTTCAAGTAACCAGGTGGCTAAGAAGAAGAAGAAGAAGAAGTCTCATAAGTGAGAGGTTAAAAGTACAGCTACTGCCTCGAGTATTTCTCAGGTCGGACCACCTTCTACTCCTCCGTGGAAGGTCAAGTTTCCTTGTAAATTGTGCAAGGATGACCATCTTCCTCGTGATTGTCCTGGCATTCCTAGGATCTTAGAAGTATGGTATCATGATTCGGCCTGCCCCTCATTGTCCATTGCAGCTCATGGCAATGCTACCCTATCAACTGGAAATGGTAAGAAGAAAGGGAACA
Source organism: Pinus taeda (assembly GCA_000404065.3). Classification (NCBI taxonomy): domain Eukaryota; kingdom Viridiplantae; phylum Streptophyta; class Pinopsida; order Pinales; family Pinaceae; genus Pinus; species Pinus taeda. The sequence goes on along the minus strand of APFE030124888.1, from coordinate 146,091 downwards.
TTCGATTCCCCTGTAGGCTATGTGAAGGCAACCATCCCCTTCACCTTTGTCCACTCATGGATAAAGCTTCCACTATTTTAGAAAGTCTTACAACGTCTTCACCCCAACTTCCCGTTGGATATCAGAGGCTCTCTTCAAATCCTCTCCCTCTCGACAGAGATTGATTTAGATCCTTCTCTTGTCCATCCTCCTCTTTCCGAACCTGGTTGTGCTAAGCTTGTTCGGGACCAACCATTGGTCGGAGAAAGTGTCAACTTGGGTTCACCACCTGTTGATCACTCTGTTTCAGAGGAGCATCATACTCATGTTCTTCTCGTCTCATCACATCCTCCAAAGTCTGAAAATGACTCTCCTATCCCAGCTGATCACGAGAGTCCTTCTTTGGTTCCTATAGAGCAGGGGGCAATCATACGATTCCCCCACCGAGTAGTTCAGTCGTTTCCTTTGACTGGAGTCATTTGACTACCTTCCGCCTTCCATCCCATGTGCCTTTCCAGATTAAAGTACATGCCTATGATAAGGCAGTACCTGGCACTGTCTTGGATGAGGGTGCATCTGTCAGTCTTATGCCTTCCACTACTTGGCAAGCTTTGGGCTCCCCACAGCTTGTGCCAGTCGCGAAGAATATGTTACCATTTGATGGAGGAACCAGTCAACCATTAGGGATCCTTCCGAAGTTCCCTATTACTTTGGGAGTCAAGCCATCTATATAGACATACTAGTTACCCAAGGTGTTTTAGATTTTAGTCTTCTCCTTGGCCGTGACTATGTTTATGCCATGGCGGCCCTTGTCTCTTCACTTTTCCATGTGGTTTGCTTTCCACATGATGGAAGAATCATGACTATAGATCAAATATCGTTCTTTAGTCCCCCGGTGCCTCCTGAATAGTTGTCATCCCCTCCTGGTTTTTATCCACTGGTTGTATCCGCCCCACCGCAGGTCAACTACGTGGCTACTTATCCCATGCCTGTATCCAGTGATGTTGCCGTCATGCATAGTGTCCTGGGGGCATTGGATCCTGACTTCCAAGATGCTTTCCTTCCACTGGGAGTGGCACTCTTGGAAGCAACGAATTCCTGTTCATTATGATGAAGTTCGGTAGGAGCATAGTTCACTTTCCTATGTCAAGCTCCTTAAAAAATGAAATTAGGTCTGGTCAAGCATAGTTCCTGATCTTGTGTCAAGCTCGTTAAAAAATGAAACAAGGGTTATGAGGATAGTTCTTTTACTGTGTCAACCTCATTAAAAAATGAAACAACCCCCTTCCCAAATCGAGTCTTTGATTCAGATCTCGTAAAATACAAGTCGAGTCTTTCCAAGATATCAAAAGTGAACCTTCATTCCATCCACTTTGTTGAATGCAATGAAGCTTGGGGGAAATGTACCTCGTTTTGCGTCATTATGCTGGGGGCATGCAAACTTATAACAAGCATAGTTTTTCGTTTCAAGCTTGTGTAAACATGAAACCGAATCCAAGAAAAGTTCTCTATGGTTCAAGCTTGTGTAAAAATGAACCCATACCCGAGTCACCTTTAAGCTCTTTTTTGACTCGCAAAAGATGAAAAGATTGCCGAGTATTTTTTCCCTTTTTGACTCGTTAAAGAAAATAAAAATGGAGGTCTGCTTTCAGCTCTTTTATGACCGTTTAAAGATGAAAAGATTGCCGAGTTATTCCTCTCGACTCGTTAAACAGACATGAGAGGTGGTCGTCTTTAAACCCTTTTCCGACCGTTTAAAAACGAAAAGATTGTCGGACCCTTGTCGTTTCCGGTTCGTTAACGGTCACGAAGCGGCGTGGTTTTGATCGCTTTTTTACTTTTTCAGGTCAAAATCACTATTTATGAAAATTACTCCTCGGTCGTGATGATTAGGCGGTTCTTTCGGGCATTATTTTATACTTTTTCGGGCCCGAGAGACACAACTTTACGAAAAAGGACACCCCTGGAGTTTCCTTTTCTGCTGTCTTTTCAAACTCTCTAAACATGAAAAGACGCCGAGTTCTTCGTTTGTCAGACTTGTTAAAACTTAATGACATCGGACTCCGTCGAAATGACGCTCCTCAAGCATATGCTATCCCCGTCAAGCTTGTCATCCAAAAATAACCAGGGTACTCGCCAGAAATGGTGGGG
>APFE030124888.1:125554-143941 GCA_000404065.3 Pinus taeda | reverse complement strand
AGTCACCTTTAAGCTCTTTTTTGACTCATAAAATATGAAAAGATTGCCAAGTATTTTTTCCCTTTTTGACTCGTTAAAGAGAATAAAAATGGAGGTCTACTTTTAGCTCTTTTCTGACCGTTTAAAGATGAAAATATTGCCGAGTTATTCCTCTTGACTCGTTAAACGTAAATAAGAGGCAGTCACCTTTAAGCTCTTTTTTGACTCATAAAATATGAAAAGATTGCCAAGTATTTTTTCCCTTTTTGACTCGTTAAAGAGAATAAAAATGGAGGTCTACTTTCAGCTCTTTTCTGACCGTTTAAAGATGAAAATATTGCCAAGTTATTCCTCTTGACTCGTTAAACGTAAATAAGAGGCAGTCATCTTTAAGCTCTTTTCTGACCGTGTAAAGACGAAAAGATCGTCGAGCCCTTGTCATTTCAGGCTCGTTAACGGTTACGAACTGACGTGATTTCGGTCGCTTTTTTACTTTTTCAGGTCAAAGTCACTAATCATGAAAAGTACTACTCAATCGTAATGGTTGGGAGGTTCTTTCGAGCATTGTTTTATACTTTTTCGGGCTCGAGAGGCACAACTTTACAAAAAAGGACACCCCTGGAGTTTACTTTTCTGCTGTCTTTTCAAACTCTCTAAACATGAAAAGACATCGAGTTCTTCCTTTGTCAGACTTGTTAAAACTTGATGACATTGGATTCTGTCGAAATGACGTTTTACAAGCATATGCTATCCCCTTCAAGCTTGTTAATAAAAATAATTGGGGTAATCACCAAAAATGGTGGGGAAAATGGAACCAGAATCATTGTCGTGTCGGTAGTATGTCGCTCTTGAACATGGCACTTGTCTGCATTTGTGTCAGAGTGGGAACATCTCATCTCGTTTTTCACTTGCCTCTGTGGGTTTGGGTGATCCTGTTTGACCTCTCATCTTCTCTTTGCCTTGTCACCATGACCTCTGATCGATTGATGTCAAATAATGCCAAGTCCACTGTCGTGCCACCGATATGTTCAAGAGAAGTTGACCTCTGTGAAATATCAACCTCCCTCTGATAACTTATATCATCATGATTCACAAAAACATTATCTTCCTCTGTCTTGTGTCAATGATGTGGGAAACACTATAGCCCACCTTCAGTCAAGGTCACTTCTTGTCGACTTCAGCTCATTATCCAGGAAGTTGATCTAGATACTCCTTTCTGGTGCCTTGGAGCCTGCATGCCTCAATGGCAGGTTCTTTGCATTCGACGTGAGGTTTTCATCATTGGCCTCTGATCGGATGATTCTACAAGTGTTCGATGCTGGCTCACTAATTCACATGCCGTAGATTGTACCTGTAGTACCTTGAGGGCCATTGTCATTATTGGTGGTACCTGTCACGTCTATTAACAACTTTCACCATTGGCTGGTAATCAGACGATGTTCCTGCATGTTCGACTTCGGCTCCTATATTCGCATGCTTGAACTTGTACTTTGTTCGGATCGAGATGAAGCGCAAGACCCTGGATTTTGTCTGTTGGGATCCAGGCTGCAATTTTGTGGATTATTATGATTATTACATGACTCATTCACTAGATGGTTGCGACCATGCCTAAGTCTATTTATCGATCCTCACTGGATGGCTGTGCCCATACCTTGGATCTAGATTATTGTGTACTTTGCTATGGATGGCTGCGCCCATACCACATATATCATGTATTTGAGATATCAATTGTACTTCCCCACGCAGGTTTTCCAGTGGTATTGTTTTCAGTTTGACATGTTCTCATAAAGCATTTCACCCCTCTCTCTCGGACCTCATGCTTTAGGGGGCATCTGTTACACAAAAATTTGTCACCATCCCTGCTACCCCTCTCCTGCATCTTGGAGGACTCATTCCAGGACCTATGAGAAGTGACATGGCCTACAAACACTTGCATTGCATTCCCCTGAACATGAGCTTTGTTTGCCTTGAAGACATCTCCTACTAAAAAACCCTAAAAATAGCTCTTTTTCCATTGGCACGGTTCCATAGTGCAGCCCTCGCACCAAGGGGGCAAATCCTCCAAAGAGGGCGTGCCAATTGGTGCTCTGTCATAGAGTCGCACCCACGCCAACCATAATCAAAGGTGTTTTTTAACAAATAAACAACAGAAGTTTCGTCCTAACAAATTCCTAGACTGCTATCTATCTTGAGTTGGGTGGTTTGGCTACGGATTTCCATGGAGAGGAAGTGGTTTGCCACCTCTCATGGAATCTTCCTTGATGATATGGCCAATCCCATGATTATTGGTTATGATCCCAACTGCCCTTCCTCCATCTATAAAAGCTTGCCCATTTTCCTTTGCAAGCTAGTTCCAGAGATTCAGAATTGCCAAATTTCCAAGAGCTTCATGCTGCAAGAGCCTTCTTGATTCCCATAAGGCTAAATCCAAGCAAGGATATTATTGTCCAAGATCCAAAGAGAGAGGCTTGTCCTTATTCCCGACAGGCTTTACGAGACATGTGCTACTGACTACCCACCAAAGGAGAATCCAACGTCAGAACTTTGGTTGTATTCCCCTTTGGTTAATTATTAATGAACGACTATTGGTTATGGTTCTACTCTTGTTATTATTTGTGATGATGATGAGTTATGTCCTTTCTGACTGACATATAGTTGCGTATACTAGATTTTATGCTTGTGTTTGTGTTGTTTCTTGTATGTACAAGTGTCCATTCACAGAGATCGTGAGGATTGTGATCTGCCGGAGCAAAGAAACGGGAGCACCACCTCTCCTACAAACAATAGCATTGGAATCCAGGTATGCCTTCATCACTGGTCTGTTAATTCCCAATTAGGAACTTGCGCTATAGCATTTGATGATTGTTGCTAGACTTGGTCTAGGCTAGTAGGTATCGCCTCTGTCTACAGAGGGGATTTACCTCCTCAACATGGGGCCTTGTGGCCTCTTTTGATTGATAAAGTAGAGATGATCCATGCTTCCTTCCACTCCTTGGTACACAAATTTCAAATTTGGCAAATATGGAAATTTGTTAGTTGAGTGATTTTATTCACATACATAACATATGTCTATGACATCAAAGGGACACTCATTCCAAGGATATCTTTAATTGCATTTAGGGAAAATATGGTTAATTCCATTTCTTCTTATTATTTTTTGTTAATATGTAGTGTGTCCATATGCATAGAAAATGTGTGTAAGATATCAGTTTTTAAATCCTCTAACATACCTCCTATTTCATTCTTATTAATTGTGGTGGAGGAATATGGACTTACGAAACCATTGTTTATTCTAAAGCCTTTTTCTAACAACTCTAGTAGAATGATTTTTGAATACTATTTTGATGTCTTTGTACTTGAGCTGATAAATATTTCCATTAGCCAAACATATTGAGGGTATCCATTAGTTCTTCTTTGACTCCCTCAAGTAAGACTAATTTGAAGGAATCTATGTCAAGAGTGTAATTGTGTGATCTCCAGTAGCTTAGCTAAAATATTTCCTAAAACTCTTCTAGGGACTCATCTACCCCTTGAGTCATTCTGAATATTTCATCCCTTGTGTCTCTTGATCTTTATTAACCCTTGTATTTGGTATTGAAAGCTTGTTGAATTTGTCACCATGAAGTGATGTTATCCCCTTATAGGCTCATAAACCAATGAAGGGGTGCATCCTTGAGGGTAGAAGGAAGTAGTTTGATATTCTACTCATTTGTTGTATAAGCATATGTCCTACAAAATACTAAAAAATAAAAAATGAAATTACTAGGTTATTCAGTAGCAAATCCAAGGAAATGTGGGAGATCAATTGGACTGATAGTTTTCATTTTGGCTTCCCCATTTGCCTCAATAGAAAAAACTCTAGGCTTCCTATTTCTTGCCATGGTGTTATTGGGTGATGGAGGTTCTTCTCCTCCAACAAGCTCCTTATAATTCCTCACTTGCTCAGCGAAAAAGCCTTTATAACCTTTGTGGATAAAGTAGGAGGATCACAACCAGTAAAAGGAGGCTAGATGCTTGAGTTAGTAGGGGCTTATTAGAAAAAAAATCTTGTATTATCCCTAATTCTACGAGGCATGAAAGAATTATTTTTTGTCTTGTGATTTTTTGGATGAGAATTCTAATGAAATGATTTTTTTATCTTAAAATAAATAATTCTAATGCAAATTTTTTGTATTTTTACATCAAATAAAAGGAGCGCATAAACTATGGAATAAAGAAGTTCATACTTTGAAATATCCCTGAAAATGGCACCCAAATGTGATGGCCCTCAATATTACAGCAAGAATGTTACACCTCCCAAGGGCTCTCGACAATAATTTTCAACCCAGGGTTCATACAAACTTAAGAGAGGTCAGCACCTTGTGTGTAACATGTAATGTGTTATTTTGTTCATCCTATGTGTGTGAAAGAAACTAAGGAGAAACTAAGTTACATATAGACCATTTTGTTATCTATGCCACAGGGAATACTCAAAATTGTAGGAAAGAGAGAACAACAAGAAAAATCTATTCTATTTGTAGGAAAATAAGACAAATCAATTTAATCATGCTGAAACAAAAGTAACTATACTCTACCATGCATTGGAAGAAAACTTGTAGCTAAAAGAAAGCATTGAATTGTTAAACCCTAATTCATAGGAAAAAAAGATAGTTTTGCTACAATAACTAGGTTAAAGGTTTAGGAGGTCTATGGGATTCAAATTTCCATCTTTAGGGTCATGGGGATGTTGTAATATGTCAAGGAAGATAAACCATTCTTATGATGCAAATCTAAGTGAGTTTGTGATGCAAAACGCAGGCTAGTACATGAGTCCCTATTTTGCTACAGGAGACAGTCAGGTAAGCAGAAAAATGCTTTTTAGATGTTGTTTGAGGGAAATATAAGGTGAAGGAGGGATAAATAAAAGTCAATAAGTATTTTCCAAGTACTTATGCCTATGATGGTTAAGTTTATTCAACACAACTGTGATTTTGAGGTTTCCTATAACTCTACAAAACAAGTATTTATACACTAGCATGTTGCAAACATGTATGACAAGAAGTAAAGAAACAATAAGGTTAAGCATGATAAATGCATGAAAAGTAATGCTAACTATATCAAATAACTATTTCTAAACTTACTAAACGAGATGCATAAAGAGACTAGTAAACAAACTAACTTATCAACCTACAGAAAACAATATTCATAAATGATATCACAAGAGTGATTAATTGAACTAATGCATAGAAAAGAAAAGTACAAAGAGAGGTCTTGAGAACTTGGGATGGGCCCTATACCAAGGATGCTCGGATCCCTAAAGAAATAAAAATTTAGGAGCCAAAAATTCTTCTCATTGATAAGAAAATGTGCTCATACATAGAAGATTACAAGACAGAAATGTTAGGCAAAAGCCTTCACTTGACTACTATTAATTCTAACCTCCAAAATTCAACTCCTGGTGGGCTTACTCAAGGCCTTATTTATTAAAAAAATGCTGAGGAGAAACCTCCTTGAAGAGAGGGCTAATTTCCCTCCAAAATCCATAGAAAATATGATCTTGTTCCCTATGGCCTCACAACTATAGGGATGTTGGGACAGGGTCCCCTGGGGTCATTTTTTTAATAGTTTTTGTTATTTTTATAAAGTCTCCGCATTTTGAGGAGTGGAGTGTGAAGTTCATTAGAAGTTAAAGGGGTTTTAGGAAGGTCAAATCCCCTTAGTGTGTTAGAATTTATGTTGTTATGTGACCCACTCATGGTTCGCAAACCATGGTATGGTAAAAAAGGATGTTATAAAATGGGGTCACAATGAATCATAGAAAGGAATCAATCCATTGAACATATATGTATGGACAAGTGATCTAAGTCAGAAGAATCTATTTCTTGTACTTAGGAGAAGGGGAAGACTCCTGCAGTTGTGTGTGCGGGGACCTTGATAAGTCCACATCTGATTGCGTGGACTCCTACAGTTGTGTTCGCAGGGAAGAAAGAGTCTGTAACAGAAGGATTGAACATAATAAAGACTATTTTAGACAAATATATGTGTATCTACGTGTTTATGTGTATCTGTGTGTTTACTATGAATTCACTCTGTTTATTACAATTATCATAAGAAACACTTAATATATGCACTAAAGTGGTAGATTTAATACTTTGCTTGATGATATGAATGTTTAAAGAAATCGACATAGGGTTAGAACCTATTATCTGTAAGTTACCATAATTTCCTCAATTCAAGGGTTATGGTTCGCGAAGGTTGATATAAAGCCCTAGGACTGACAGAAACCCGTCACACAGACCTCTGGATGCAGAAACCTAGTTCTGTCATCCCCCAATATTGCCTTGGATGAGACTGCAGTCTACGCTATGTGAGTTGTTTGCAAAAGGGCTAACAGTGTATGGTTTTGTTGGTTGGTGCAACTAACTCTGAACCTGGGTCTAGACCCCCTCAATATAACAAATGGTTCCATTGTTGGGACCGGGTCTATCTGAGGAATGTGTGATGTCGAATAAATGTTTCCCAACTAAGAAAGAGATCGAGAAGTGGATCGATTGGAAGCTGCAGGAATTTGTGGCCCAAGAAAACAAGAATTTGCACTTGTCGAAGGAAGAGTGGTTGAATAGATACCTATATATAGATGAACATGAAATTTTCTTCTACTCTTTTCCATGTGAATTACACCAGTGGTTGTCTAAATTGGTGGACACTCAAGGTACGTGGAAGTTGGATAACCCTATTGTGTGGACTCCAGAATTAGTAAGCCTCTTGGAAGCTTCAGAAAACAAGATCATGAGGGTTGTCAATTACTAGATCGATAGCATTTTGGGTGGATTCCTTACTAAGTTCACGATCGATACATCTATTAGTTACAGTGAAGTTGAATGTTAGTTTTTCAAAGGACCAAGAGGTAAGCATCTAAAGTCCCTAAAATATTGGATAAAAATGTTATTGTGCGAGAAAAGGGTTATACCATTGAATTAATTTTTAGAAGAGATTTGACGAGAACTACATGAAGTTGAAAGACATTTAAAAGAGATCCAAATTAAGGTGTTGAGTACAATCCTCTATTGGGAGCATCTCATAGTGACGAAGAAAGTAGTATTCTGAAAACACCTCTAGGTGCATTACATATGGTAAATCAGGGTATCGTGGGAATGCCACATCCATCCACTCCACCTCCAACTCCACTATTCAATATGGAAAACGCTATGAAACTATCTGTATTTAAGGGTCTGGGGACAGAACACCCTGAATAGTTTTGGTTTGTAGCAGATGATGTGTGGAAGTCACAATAGATTACAGATGATGACCTGAAGAAAGCTCATGTGTTCATAGCAATGTAGGATCGAGTGCTTAGCTGGTATATTAAGTATTGTTCAACTCATCCCAATGTGACACTAAAGGAAATGAAGGAAGTGCTCAAGAATGAATTCAAGAAGCCTAAGTTGCAAGCCCAAATATTAATAGAGGTCAAATAAATCCAGTAGAAAGTGAATGAGTCTATGTGGGACTTTGATCAGAGGTTGAAATGTTTACTGCAGTAGGCTAATATGCAGATCACGGATGACCAACACATGGACGGGTATATTGCATCATTACTACCCCATTTGAGATTTCCACTGTCACAATAGAAGATTGGAATGCAAGTTGAGGCACTAGAGATTACCTTGAAATTGGAAGCCTCGCATATTCAGGATATGAATCTAGGAGTGCAGCAGATTCAGTCACAGTTGGCTAACTTGCATATGGAGTTGCAAAGCCTCAAGAAGGGAAAAAAGGTCTAGAATGAGGTCCACGTAGAAGTATGGTGTTTGAAATGTAAGGGCCATGGTCATGACAAGGACCATTACCCGGTGTATCAGAATTACCTTGTTGGGGGAGGACCTATCCCCCCTGAATCCAAAAAACATTGTTGGTCCAAGTATAGGAGTGGTACCCTGGTGCAATATTTGTCAGATTACAAGAAAACACATGATGAACAATTGTCATTTGCTGCAGAAATTTATGTAGACTCCCCAATATTTTTTATGTAATTTATCTAAGTCTATGGATCACGACGAGTACAACTGTCAAAGTTATGAATTGATGATGGACAGAACACCAACATATAGAGTACAGATGGAGGCCTATCCTCAGGATTAAGGTGTAACTGCATCATCCAGAGGATTTCAAGAATGTGGAAGAGGAGGAGGAGGAGGAGTTGGAAGAGGTCGTGGCCAGATCATTTGTTACAAATGTGGAGAACTAGGTCACTTTGTGCAAGATTTTCAGAATCTAACGCATCCCTTATGTCAATATTATCACAAGTTTGATCATGTCATAGAATAGTGTCCCATGCTCATCACAAAGATGCAAGAAAAGAAGACTCAGAATCAGCAGCCTACCCAGAACACACAGATGATGAGGTCACAACCGTGCGAAGAAGGTCCTAGTGTTAATATCGTCATGTTAAGTGGCATAACTACTAGGGAGGATAAAGGAAAATAATTAGAGGATAATGTATGGGTTCACAAGGCTGTTGACAAGGAAATTGGATTCCATGTGAATAATGTAAATGGAGGCTAAAAGGAGATTCATTATGTAGGAGTTTCTACATCAAGAAATCATAGTACATTCATGGAGAAACTTGAAGGAGTGAATACCACAAGAAATGGATCCATCATTATTGGCATATTTCTTACAAACATGCATGAAGCTCGTGAGTGATAAGAAGGTCATAGAGGGATTGACATTAGAGGAATTTTGAGGTCTAAAATGGGCCTCCTAAGAAAAATGTACAACCAAAATAAACTTTATAAGAACCAATAGGATTAAAGATCATGATGTCAACCATGGGGGATAAGTCACCATTTTAGGAGTAAAAAAGTAAAAAGATTAAAAAATAATAAAATAATAAAACTACTTTTTCAACTCGTATTTTCAACTTACCTCCCTAAGTTTTTACTCAAATTTTGAGCGAGATTACTCGTTGGATTACAAATTTAATTCCTCATCAAAGGAGTACCCATGTTGCATACTTTCAATGTACCTTGCTACACAAAAAATGTGAAATACATGAAAAAACATTATTGCAATCATATTTTTCATGTAGTAGGGTCCATCTAAAGTATGCGATATTGGTATTCCTTAGATGAGGAATCATATTTTTCAACCAACAAGTGTTTCTTCTTGAAAATTGAGTAAACCCATAGGGAGATAAGTCGAAAATACAAGTTGAAAAGCTAGTTTTTTCTTTTTTCCCTCTAAAATTTGATGATGTTATCTAATATTATTTTATTATTTCCACTATTATCTTATAATTTCATTAGGAGGCCCATTTTATACCTCAAAAGTCCCTTAATGAAAAATTGATAAACAATTTCACTGGAAAGAATAAGCCACTACCGGAACAACATGTGGTGCATAAGGTGGACAAAAGCAAGAAAAGGACTGGTCGTGAAATGAGATTGACTGCCCAAATTGGAGAATTCGAAATGGACTAGTTAATTCTTGATTTGGGATCTGATGCAAATGTTCTTCCAAAGCAAACTTGGGGAAAAATTGGAAGGCAAGCGCTACAGTGGTCCCCGGTCTAGTTGAGAATGGTGAATTATAAAAACATTATTCCTATGGAGCACCTACATGGAGTGACTCTAGATATTGAAGGGGTGCGTGCCATAGCTGACTTCGAAGTGATCGAAGTAGTGGACAATAGTAAAACATACCCAGCATTGCTTGGAATTGATTGGGAATTTGATATGAATACAGTCGTCACCCTGAAGAAGCGCAATATGACTTTCGAAAAGAAAGAACTAAGGGTTATTGTGCCATTGGATCCAGCTGAGGATGCATGATATACTGAACTAGTCTATGATTATGATGAGGATGATGATATTGAGCAGATATATAAGCTGACTGCACGAGATAAGGATTGGATCACCCCTATGTAGATGGGTGAATTACGTGGGAGAAGGACAACTCCTGTAATTCAGATTCAGATGAGGAGATTGAACATTGGAAAAACAGGTTGCATGAGGTATCATCACTGCAATGCAACAGGCTTACTAAGCCACTCCAATGTATATCTATAGAGGTACGCAACTTACCATATTATGATGGTTTAGAAGATGTCAATTTATTTCTAGATAAATTTGAAAGAGATGTACTGAAGGAACATCGGTTCCAAGCATTAGACATCGTGCTGAGAGCTACACCTTCCATATGGTGGGGCACACATAAGAACAACTTTGTAGATTGGAAGGAATATCGACAGATGATGAAGCTGTCATTTGGGTATGACAACACCCGCATTACAGAGAAACATATAGGGAAGGATGATCTGTGTGAGCATCTGGCTCGATGGATGAAAGCATGGGGAGAAGAACCATAGCTAGAATGGGTTCATATATTCTACCAAACTTTGGATACAATTCAGATGAAATGGTATTTAGAAATGGAGATGCGACATGGAACCACCGAATGGGATGTTTTGAAGGAAATTTTTCTGCACACGTTTAGCTTTGAAGATGGATTTGAGTGTATTGACGAAGCATTACAAAGAATCAAAGCTGTAATATTCAGAATGCCTAAAGAACCTGCTACATGGGTACAGCCAGATTGGAGTACGCAGTTGTGCCATGCACTCAAGTGTTGCAATGTGACCACTGAGGAAGGCAAAGAAGATCCTAGGAATATCAACATTCTTGAGTCAGAAGGACAACACAAAGTAGCAGGGCCTAAGGCAGAAGTCCCTGATATCTCGAAGCCCTTGACGACCAAGTAGGTGAATATTGGCTCATAAGCACAGCTGAAGTTCGCAAACATACACGACTATTGGGATGAAGACGCAGTGGACAAAGTTGTGGAGTTACTACGAGAGTATCAAGACTTGTTTCCCACCAATTTCTCTGATCTAAAAGGGATAGTAGGGGATATTAGTGTCATGAAGATCACTCTAAAGATAGATGTGAAGCCAATAAAGAACCACCCCTACCAGTTGAATCCTAAGTATAAGGAAAAAGTGCGAGAAGAACTAAATAATATGCTTGCAGTTGAGATTATTGAAACTGTTGAGGAATTGGACTGGGTTAGTCCCATGGTGGTTCAGGAAAATAAGAAATAGGGTGAGATTCAGATATGCATAGACTTGAGGAAGTTGAACAATGCTTGTGTCCATGAGCAATTTCCTACACCATTCATAGATGAAGTTCTGGAGAATGTTGGAGGTCATGAAGCCTATTCATTTACAGATGGGTTCTTAGGGTATCATTAGATCAAGATTTCCCCAAAGGATCAGATTAATACCACATTCGTGATTGAATGGGTTTGTTTCAGTATACATTTATGCCTTTCAGACTTAAGAATGCCCCTGGAATCTTCTCTCGAGTGGTAGTCGCAACTTTCAAAGAATTTATTCAAATGTTTTTGGAGGTTTATTTTGATGATTGGACAGTGTGTGGGTTAGTAAAGAGACATGTTTCTAGTCTTTGCCTCATGTTGGATATTTGTCGAAAGTATCAGATATCCCTTAATCTGAAGAAATGCATATTTTGTGTGCCTTATGGGATACTATTGGGCCATGTAGTCTATAAGCAAGGGATGACAGTAGACCCTAACAAAATTGCAATGATTATTAACTTGGAGCCTCCAAATAATTTCAAACAATTGTGTGCGATGTTGGGCCACATAGGTTATTACATAAAACTCATCAAAGTGTATGCACAAATCACTGCACTCATGGAAAAGTCATTCAACAAGGTTGTGATATTTTGCTGGGACGAGGACTACCAAAAAAATTTGGATGTATTGAAGGAAAATATGTTCACTGCACCTATCCTAGTGTTCCTCAACTAGAAGAAGGAATTCCATGTCCATGTAGATGCATCCTTCATAGCTTTAGGAGTTGTGTTAACCCAACCAGGTGAATGTTACATCAACCATCTGATAGCTTTTGCGAGTAGGAAGTTATCGAAGGAAGAAAAGAATTATTCAACCACAGAGCACGAAGGATTAGAAATGGTATATGCACTCTAGAAATTCTAGCGCTATTTTTTGGGTGCGCACTTCAAGATGTACATAGACTATTCTACTTTGAAGTACCTGGTCAACAAGCCTATGTTGGGGTGGAAAATATGCTGATGGTTACTACTCTTTCAAGAATATGATTTTGAAATAATTTTGAAGCCAGGGCGACTAAATGTTGGACCATATTACCTCTCCTGGATTGAGAATCATGACAAACCTATGAATCTGGAGGAAGGATTTCTTGATGCACAGCTCTTTGTTGTGTGCGTCATAGATGACCATTTCATAGACATAGTCCAATTCTTGTCTACAGGTATAGCTCCTGAAGGGTATACGACACAACAAAAGAAAGAATTGGTGGTTCAAGCTACAAATTTATATGTCATCACAAGACAATTATATAAAATGGGGTCTAATGAAATATTGCAGTGGTATGTCCTAGAGTATGAACGAAAAAAAAAATAAAAAAATCCTCGCTAAATTGCATGGAGGGGTTGCAAGAGGACATTATGCAGGAAGAGAAACTACACAGAAGATCCTACGAGAAAGACTATGGTGACTGACTGTGCATAAGGATTTCAAGGCTTATTGCAGGGCATGTGATGTCTTCCAGAGAATGGGAAGACCATCATGAAGGGATCAATTTCCCTTGAACCCGCAAGTGTCCTTACAAGTGTTTGATAAATTGGCGATAAACTTCATGGGGCTAATTTAGCCACTAGGGAAGAAGACAGGAGCCAGAGACATCATTATAGTGATCGAATATCTAACTAGGTGGGCTGAGGGGCAACCTGTAAAGGATTTTAGCACAGCTACAGCTGCGAAGTTCATTTTCAAATACATTTTGTCTCTATTTGGTTGCCTAAGATATTGATGAGTGATAGAGGATCGCACTTCTTAAATGAAACAATCGTTGCTTTTCTCAAATAATTCCAAATATATCACCAGAAGAGTACATTGTATCATCCTCAAGCGAACGACACAGTGGAAGTATTTAACAAAATCCTAGAGAACACCTTAAAAAATATTTGCAATGTGAAGCAAAATGATTGGGATGTGCTCATACCATCTATCCTATAGGTGTATAAGACTACCTGCAAAAAGTTGATAGGACAAATTTTGTTCAGACTGGTTTATGGACAAGAAGTTGTAATGTTGATGGAGTACATCATATGAAGTTTGGAGAATGTTGGAGTCACTAACATGGCTGATCGAGATATCATGGAAGAATTCCCCCTGCAGCTAGTTGAGTTGGAATAAGATCGCTTCTTGCCAGGTTTTCATCAACAGATGCAGAACGATTGCGAAAAAGCATGGCATGATCATCATATCAAACAATGCACCTTTAAGAAAGGAGATTTAGTATTACTATATGATAGCAAGTTCACAAAGTTTCCTAGGAAGTTCTGAATGCATTGGTTGGGGCCATATATTATTAAGGAGATTATGGATGGAGGAACAGTTCATCTCGCAAAGATGAATGGGGAGTTATTTCCGGGAAAGGTCAATGGGAGATGATTAAAATTGTACAAGGATGATCCTGCCTGTGTGCAATGAATATATGCTTGAAAGTGTCTTAGTACTCCAAGTAGTTATAAGGGAGTGTGAGACTACAAATTACATTGCTAAGAGGATGGTTGCATGAAGTGATGGGGTTGTACAAAGATTCAAGGGAAGGCATAGAGGAGAGCTACACTAAAGGAGCTACACTAAGATGGTGGATCCCACACAGCCTGGCCAAAAAGTGACCATTGGAAGCGTTGTCACTGATTCGATGGTGATTTTTCCATTAAAGGTGCGGGGTGAGAGCATTTATGGAGCAAATATTTGGAAATCTTTCGCCAAATACACATTAATGACCATGATTTGGAGGGAATGGATGGATTTGAATTCAAATCGAGTTATAAATATGACATGCCACTCCACATTTGAACATTTTACTTCCGGATAATTTTCCTTAAGCTTTTGTGCCCGAGTTTGCGCCAATAGAAGTGTTGTATGTCTGACAGGGATTCGGAAAGGATTAAGGAGTAGATTTCACAACTGATATTTTCAAATTTAACTGACTGGAGCAAGAGATATTTATTGCGAAGATGGCTGCAACTCAACTTGAGATAGTGTCGGCCCAACCTATCCCTACCAAGTTGCCTACTACAACACCTGGGTCACCAAGGCCTAAGCCATCTGCTTCCATGGCGGGAGATAAGAAGAAGAAGAAACCTCTACAAGCACCATTGTGGTAATCGTCATGCAAAAGTTTGAATGACATCCACCAAAAGGGAAACATGGACCGCTCTAGGAAGCCAATGAAGCCCTTAGATTTAGACAAGGAAGTACTAGCTGAGGGAATGGAGGAGTTTGAGCCAATAACTTGGTTACCACCATATATGCCACTGAGAAAATCCATGGCTAAAGTTCCTAAAGACCTAGACTCAACAAAATTTATGGTCTCCACACCTTTGTTGCTAAAGAACGTGTTGTTTGTTGGAAACATGCTCGCATGAATACCATACTTAAAAATGGATGATTTGGGACCTAGGGGACCACGCGAAGTTCCCACAGTTGGAGCTAAGAAAGTACCTGAAAAAGGTATACTATGAAGATTCAGACGTCATGTGGCTTGAGTCGATGAAATGGGTATCTATAGTTGGGTGCGTGAGGCTACTAAGCATGTTGTGGGTGCCGTACTTTAGTCGTAATGCTATAAACATAGTCTCTGTGTGTCAACTTTTGATGCTAATGCATGATGGTGTTGGAAATAATACTGAGAAGGGGGGTGAATTAGTATTATCAAATCAATATAACTTTTTCATTTCCATATTGAGATTCAGATACTCTACTTCAGTTAAGGCAAACCCGGCGTATACGCAACTGTGTTTAATGCAACAAGCGTATATCCGGTAAACTTATGATTTATTTAGTTGATCCTTAATGAGTGCATCTGAACATTATTAACCATATAAACAGGAGCAGTAAAACAGAATAGATCATTACACACAAGAAGCACACATGAACACCGTGATATAAGGTGGAAACCCAATGTGGGTGAAAACCACCTGCTGCAAGTCATCTCTATCTTCTTTTAATAAGAAACTTCTTTTTACAATATTTCTGTACTGGTCCAGCCTTATACCAGTACGCAGGCTTCTACTTGCAGAAGGCTACAACCTTCTCTCGTTCTCTAGCTTCTCCTGGAAGGGAGCTGCAACCACCTTTGCTCTTGTACTAGCCGATCCATTTACTAGTACGGAGGTGCCGACCTACTGAATGCTCCAATCTTCACTCGTTTTCCAGCTACTATTGGAAGGGAGCTACCACCCCCTTAGCTCTTGTACTATCTGATGTACTAGTACATAAGTTCCGACCTACAGAAGGCTACAACCTTCTTTTTCTTCCTCTAGGTACCACGTTTCATACATTTTCACACTCGATACTGCTGAAGCACAACACCATAATCTGAAGGCCACGTTTCATCCAATTTTCATACTGGACCCATCAATATCATTGAAGCACACAATCAATCAACAATAGCATCATCAATCTCTGAATCACCCAATACTGAATCCCTGAAACCCTGTCACCAGAACATAGAGCAGAACACTGAACTCTGCAAAAATATTCAGAACCAACTGTATCATCAAAAATCATGCATCAGAGTGCATATTCTACTTGGAAGTGCCTAACCAACATGTATATGCAACTTCACCAAAGAGAACCAACGTATATGTCATTAATTACTTACTTATAACTTCTCTGCACTTCCTGAATTCAAACATACTCAGATCATTACATATATGAGGATAATATGTATGTTAGCAAACAGATCTAATTCATCAGATCTCACAAAAATAAGTCATTCTAATCCTAATCAAATATAGATCTCATCCATCAACACTGAAGCTAAACATAATTAATCAATCTAAATATGCAAAATGTTGACACCAATAAGCAATCATCAAAACGCATCAACAACCAGAAACACCTATAACTTCAAACATCACAGCCCATATGGTATACGCTACTTAGATGTATCTAACCGGCATATGTACGTGCCTTTATAACATTCAACCAGTGTATACATCTATAAATATTCATTCATGAGTTGTACCTATTTCAAACTTAATTTATACCCAGATCAGAACATTACATGCATCAGTATATAGATCTAGAATAAACATGATCAAACCATATGGAGATGATTCATTCCAAGCCATTAGATCCCGATCTTATCCTTAGACCTTGTTCTCCATCAACTGTTGAGATTCCTCCTTAGATCAAGCAAAGCATCATGAACCCATAACCTGCGTACTAGATCTCATACTTCATCAGATATACAACACTTTCTCCATACACTTGCCTAATGATCTTCTCCTTTTATAGTCTTAGGCCTTACTCAAAACCATGGTCCAAAACCATTTAGAACCAATACTAGGGACCCAATACCTGGGTTCAACACTTTGGGCACAATACCAAGGACCAAAACCATAGGTCTAAATACCATAGACCCAAAAATAAGCTTTCCCACATGTTCGCGCTTTTCCATGCATGAAAGTGCGTGCATACACATACGCGACTTTTGATCAGCAAACTCACATGTATATGCACCTTTGTATATAGTGAACCTACGTGTATAACATGCATGTATAACCTACTTCGTATATAGTGAACCTGCGTATATACGCAACTTAGTATATAGTGAACCTGCGTATGTACGTGACTTGGTATATAGTGAAGCTGCGTATATCTCTTCTTTCTTCATTCTTTATAGACTGATCATCAATTCTTTGCTACCAACCTACTGCACTATGATCTGTCATCTGTGTGAGTTTCCATCAACGACAACACTTGTATCATAATGCCAGCAATCTCCCCCTTTGGACTTGATTGCAAGGCTAACTTGTCGTACTCAAAACTGTCATCTGATTCCTTTGAGCTATCATGCATCCCATGTCTATTATGTCTGTATATTGTGTTGTGCCACATCTTTCTGACTGTACTTCCTTCTTCTTCAATATCTTCAAGTGTGATGATGTTTTCTCCTTTTGGTATGGTGCCCGTACTTTGTTCTTGCATTCCTTTGATGTATGTCCAATCTTGTTACATGCATAACATCTTACATGTTTCATATTCCTTCTATAGCAATCAACAACTCTGTGACCAAACATATTGCAAGCAAAGCAATATCCCTTAAAGTACCTGGAACGTGATGATCTTTTTGAGTGATAGTCTTGAACCATTCTTCTTCTGCATCTAGATGCAACATGTCCAAGATTATGACATACATAACATTCAACATTATTCATTTGAGGAATTGACCGACTATTATTTCCATAGTTAGGAATAAAAGATTTTCTTTGAAGAATTTCTTTCCTTGGTTGTTGATGGGATTGACCTCTCATCTCCTTGTTGAGAATTTCAGATTTTACATTAGAGTCCCTTGTCTTACTTTGTGAACTAGATTCTCCTTCAACAGATTCATGAAAAACAAGACCCCTTTTGATAGTAGGAGACCTTTGACTACTAAGAATATCATCCAAGATCTTAGTACTATCTTGAAATCGTAAGAGCTTATCCATTTCTTCTAAGTTATCTTTAAGAATATTTACCTCAACTTGATGTTGCTCCTCCTTTTCATGATACTGCTTCTTCATATTCTCTTCAGCTTTTCTTCCTTCTTCCAACTGATGTCTTAGTTCAAGAACTTTGTTTTCTTGTTTTTCAAGAGCTTGGAGTAGTTCTTTATTCTTCCTTTTTGATTCTTCAAGATCTTCTTTTAGTGAGAGGATCGTAGCTTTAAGACTTTCACAGTAACTGGATCTATCTCTAAGTTTCTTGATTGTTGTGCTCCTTTCATTGACTTCAGTTCTTAAATATGTCACTTCATCTGCAACTTTTGACATTGATCTTCCTTGTCCTTCAATAACTTCCTTACCTTGTTTCCTTCCTCTAGTTGAGATTTTAGTTTGGTAGCTACTTATTTGAAGGCACATTCCCTTTTGTTCAATAGATCTTGTTGATCTCTAATTTTGTCTGTAAGCCTTTTAAATTCTACCTCTATGTGATATCTTTCTTGCTCACCCATAAGAGAAAATTCAGTTGTTTTGCTATCACTCTCATCATCTTCAAATGGATGGATAAATGTATCACCAAAGTATAACAAATTCATACCTGCTAGTTCTTTTGCTTGTTCATCTTCATTTTGAAGTTATTCTGAATCTGGAGCACTTCTTCCACATATTCCCTAATCGATTCTCCCATTCTCATAGCTCTTCTGAGATGTCTTTTTCTTCTTAGGTGCTTTCTTCTTAAGCTTCTTTCCCATTGATCTACAGATCTCCTTCAAGCGATCAAGATTCTACCAAAGGACCTGCTCTGATACCAATTGTTGAAAATAATACTGAGAGGGCGGGGGGGGGGGGGGGGGGG
>APFE030124888.1:87668-118059 GCA_000404065.3 Pinus taeda | reverse complement strand
TGTGCTCCTTTCATTGACTTCATTTCTTAATGATGTCACTTCATCCTACAACTTTTGACATTGATCTTTCTTGTCCTTCAATTACTTCCTTACCTTGTTTCCTTCCTCTAGTTGAGCTTTTAGTTTGGTAGTTTCTTCTTTGAAGGCACATTCCCTTTTGTTCAATAGATCTTGTTGATCTCTAATTTTGTCTGTAAGCCTTTTAAATTATGCCTCTATTTGATATCTTTCTTGCTCACCCATAAGAGCAAATTCAGTTGTTTTGCTATCACTTTCATCATCTTCAAATGGATGGATAAATGTATCACCGGAGTATAACAAATTCATACCTGCTAGTTCTTTTGCTTGTTCATCTTCATTCTGAAGTGATTCTGAATCTGAAGCGATTCTGAATCTGAAGCGCTTCCTCCACATATTCTCCAAACGATTCTCCCACTATCATAGCTCTTCTGAGATGTATTCTTCTTCTTATGTTCTTTCTTCTTAAGCTTCTTTCCCATTGATATACTCTTTCAAGCGATCAAGCTTCTACCAAAGGACCTGCTCTGATACCAATTGTTGGAAATAATACTGAGAGGGGGTTGAATCTGTATTATCAAATCAATATAACTTTTTCATTTCCATATTGAGATTCATATACGCTACTTCAGTTAAGGCAAACCGCGCGTATATGCAATTGTGTTTAATGCAACAAGCGTATATCCGTTAAACTTATGATTTAGTTAGTTGATCCTTAATGAGTGCATCCAAACATTATTAACCATATAAACAGGAGCAGTAAAACAGAACAGATCATCACACACAAGAAGCACACATGAACACCATGATATAAGGTGGAAACCCAATGTGGGTGAAAACCACCTACTGCAAGTCATCTCTATCTTATTTTAATAAGAAACTTCTTTTTACAATATTTTTGTACTGGTGCAATCTTATATCAGTAGACAGGCTTCTACCTATAGAAGGCTACAACCTTCTCTCGTTCTCCAGGTTCTCCTGGAAGGGAGCTGCAACCCCCTTTGCTCTTGTACTAGCCAATCCTTTTACTAGTACATAGGTGCCGACCTACTGAATGCTCCAATCTTCACTTGTTTTCCAGCTACTACTGGAAGGGAGCTACCACCTCCTTAGCTCTTGTACTAGCTGATGTACTAGTTTTTAAGCAGATAAATCGTTCTTGCGGACAAGATCGATCTCCCTAGTATCAATTGATATCTAGCAACAAGCAGGACAAACAAATCTACTTTCCTCTAAACATATTTCGATTCATTAATACAAACTAAGAGGTGTTTTAGACCCTACCTCAAGTCCAACGCTAGTTTGTGGCAGCCTTGCTCCAACAGCTTCAAAGAGTATCCTTTTAATAACCTGCAAACACAAACAAGCACACATCAAAGAACACCTGCATAGCTAATATAATAAATCGTGTTCATCAGAGTGATCAAGGAGTCTATGAAATAAACCATTAAACATAGCTTATTGAGAAAAATAAACTTGATTGTATTAACTTTGAGAAAGAAGAACTTACAACCTTGGTGCCTTGATGTTGTACAAGCTCTTCCCAGGGTCCAGGCAAGAATCTCCTCTACTTTGACAAGCCTCACTCTTTCCCAAATGAGATCAAAATGTATGTGATCTTTCCTCTCAAAAACTCAATTAGGAAGACTAAGTTCCAGCAGCATATACCCTCAAAAATATTTAGCTTTCAACCTCCCAAGTAACCAGCCAAGGCTTCATTTTATAGTGCAAGGGGAGGAGGTCACAGGTCCACCATTAAAGGGATAGAGTCCTCCTTCAAGGGGATAAGCTCCTCACATCAAGGAGTTAGCTCCTTAAGGAATGGGATGCATGCACCCTCAAGGAACGAACTTGCCAGCACAAGATTCCTTCTAGAAGCTTCCAGAATTGATTCAAAGTGAGTTTTCAAGAATAAACTCACGCTTTTTCACTTTTACAGTGGTTCACACCCATATATGCAGATACAGAGCGGTCAAGTGCACAAGGGACATGACCAGTGAGTGCGGAACCACAAGTAAGGCTAAGAGAAAGTACAAAACTAGAGTTTTAGAGATTTTTAAGGACTTTCTCTCATTTTCAAAGTTTGATATGCAAAGATGAGGTTTAAGACTTGCAAAGGAGGCATGTATGAGTGGTGATAGACTCATATTGATTACAGAAAGTCATGTTGACAATTTTTCGTGTAACACTAGTACATAGGTGCCAACCTACAGAAGGATACAACCTTCTTTTTCTTCCTCCAGGTACCACGTTTCATACATTTTCACACTGGATACTCCTGAAGCACAACACCATAATCTAAAGGCTACATTTCATCCAATTTTCATACTGGACCCATCAATATCATTGAAGCACACAATCAATCAACACTAGCATCATCAATCTCTGAATCACCTAATACTGAATCACTGAAACCCCATCACCAGAACACAGAGTAGAACACCGAACTCTACAACAATATTTAGAACCAACTGTATCATCAAAAATCATGCATCAGAGTGCATACGCTGCTTGGAAGTGCCTAACCAGTGTGTATACACAACTTCACCAAAGAGAACCAGTGTATATGTCATTAATTAATTACTTATAACTTCACTGCACTTCCTGACTTCAAACATACTCGGATCATTACATATACAAGGATAATATGTATGTTAGCAAACAGATCTAATTCATCAGATCTCACAAAAATAAGTCATTCTGATCTTGATCCAATATAGATCTCATCCATCAACACTGAAGCTAAACATAATTAATCAATCTGAATATGCAGAATACTGACACCAATAAACAGTCATCAGAACTCATCAACAACCAGAAACACCTGTAACTTCAAACATCACAGCTCATATGGTATACACTACGTAGATGTATCTAACCTACGTATGTACGTGCTTTTATCACATTCAACCAGCGTATACATCTGTAAATATTCATTCATGAGTTGCAGCTATTTCAAACTTAAGTTATACCCAGATCAGAACATTACATGCGTCAGTATATAGATCTAGAATAAACATGATCAAACCGTATGGAGATGATTCATTCCAAGACATTAGATCCCGATCTTATCCTTAGATCTTGTTCTCCATCAACCACTGAGATTCCTCCTTAGATCAAGCGAAGCATCATGAACCCATAACCTGCATATTAGATCTCATACTTCATCAGATAGACAAGACTTTCTCCATACACTTGCCTAATGATCTTCTTCTCATTTTATAGTCTTACGCCTTACTCAAAACCATGGTCCAAAACCATTTAGAGCCAATACTAGGGACCCAATACCTGGGTTCAACACTTCGGACACAATACCAAGGACCAAAACCATAGGTCTAAATACAACGGACACAAAAATAATATTTTCCACATGTTCACGCTTTTTTGTGCATGAATGTGTGTGCATACGCATATGCGACTTTTGATCAGCAATCCCGCGTGTATACACACCTTTGTATATAGTGAACCTACATGTATAACCTGCGTGTATACCCTACTTGGTATATAGTGAACCTACGTATATACGCGACTTGGTATATAGTGAACCTGCGTATGTACGCGACTTGGTATATAGTGAACCTGCGTATATACTCTTCTTTCTTCAGTCTTTGTAGTCTGATCATCAATTCTTTACTATTGACCTGCTGCACTATGATTTGTCATTTGTGTGAGTTGCCATCAAGGACAACACTTGTATCATAATGCCAACAATCTCCCCCTTTGGACTTGATGGCAAGGCTAACTTGTCGTACTAAGAATTGTCACCTGATTCCTTTGAGCTGTCTTGCATCCCATGTATTCTGTCATATCTGATATCTCTTCTGTAGATTCATCTAGTTATATATAAGTGAGTTGTTCTTATACGAGTGGGTTTCCATCAGGTACAACACATGCATCATAATGCCAACAATCTCCCCCTTTGGACTTCATGGCAACAACACCAAATCATGCTCCCCCTTTGACATCAAGGGCAAAGGGCAGACCAAGATATTCTCTTTCCTTGATAAACATGCCGTTGTCCATACTCCCCCTGAGTACCTGCTGAAATCTCTGAATGAGCTCCCCTTTTGTATATGCCAAGGTGTACCAATCTGACCATGCTCCCTCTGAGTACATGTTGAAGTCTCTGCTCTGCTGAAGTGTGTTGTTCATGCTCCCCCTGACTGTAAGCAAGGTCTACAAAAAGATGTTCTACAAGAAGAACGTGACTCTATCATAAATGACCTTCCTATCACCAAGGACTCATACATACATCCATCTCCCAACACAGTGGGGATATACCAATATTGACTCATCCACCCAACCAAGTAAGGATATGCCAGATACCAAATGTTTATACATGACTAAATTGTTACATCATCCTTCCCATGCATAGTGGGGGTACAAATTACATCATATGACTAAAAGGGATTCACCAAATGACTACAATAGTTAGAGACAAACTATTACATCATGAGTCTTGATATGACCTTTACATGACATTTATAACAGAGACCAAACATCTAAATAAGATCATGATAGTCATCAGCAACTATCATACACAATGTATGATCTGCTCCATAATCATCTGAAAACAGCATCTAGACCAGCAACAAGGTATGTCTGCATCAACTCATCCTTTTGAACAGAATTCTGCATATGACATATAGAATCATTCACGTTATATCATATGTGAAAAACACCATAGCCATCTCATCAACATCAAGATCTGCATGATCCAAGTATCATCACATGGGAACATCTACATCAATCAACATATGTAAGTATCAACCTATCATCATATAGGTAAGAACTTATCATCATCATGTCTCCAACAATGCAACTTTGAGTAAACATTCATGTATCCAGCACTATGTATCTTGAGCTCAAGATCATTTGTCAAGACTTCTTGATATCATCAACAGCAATAATCCTCATCCACATGAGCGCCAAGAACTATAGGAATCCTACATCATAATTGTATTATATGATCTTTATGAATATGACGACAGCAGCATATGAGTGACTCATCATGAAGTAATGAAGATGTATATTCAAGCTTTGTTCTTCTCCTTATCCTTATGAAGATCACCATGTAAGCACCATATATACATCATCAGAGAATCAACCATAATTCTGATCTGAACACCAACTATGTAACCTCAAGAATCATATGAGAGTTTTTCATGGACAACTCATAACCATATCATAGCAAGATGTATCATTTAGCCATACAAGCATCATCACTAAGGACTACTAACCATAATGCCAACAATGCATTATTAAAAGCATATGCTCCCCCTGAACCTGTGCCATTTTGCTTATTGTCAGATCTGATCATGCATATATCAGCAAGAAGTATCATCCTCCACAAGTTAAGATCAAATCATTTCTAAACATCTTACAAGTATCAAGACATTTCCACACGACATCAACAGATTGTAACCATTATGAAACAAAGCAAATAATGGACTGAATCATATCAGACCCCTTTTCCTGAGCCTGTCCCACTGCTTTACCTCAAACTAACATATACGCGACTGTGCAATAACCAAATCGTGTATATACGCAACTTCCCTTTATGAAACTTGCATATGAGATTTAGGACACTGAAGTTTTTCACTTTCAGGTCCCTCTGAGTCTGTTATGTCTGTATATTGTGCCATGGCACATCTTTCTGACTGTACTTCCTTCTTCTTCCAGATCTTCAAGTGTGATGATGTTTTCTCCTTTTGGTATGGTGCCTATACTTTTTTCCTGCATTCCTTTGTTGTATGTCCAAGCTTGTTACATGCATAACATCTTACATGTTTCATATTCCTCCTATAGAAATCAACAGCTCTGTGACCAAACATATTGCAAGCAAAGCAATATCCCTTAAAGTACCTGGAACGTGATGATCTTTCTGAGTGATAGTCTTGAACCATTCTTCTTCTGCATCTGGCTGCAAGATGTCCAAGATTATGACATACATAACATTCAACTTTATTCATTTGAGGAATTGACCAACTATTATTTCCATAGTTAGGAATAAAATATTTTCTTTGAAGAATTTCTTTCCTTTGTTGTTGATGGGATTGACCTATGATCTCCTTCTTGAGAATTTCAGATTTTACATTAGAGTCCCTTGTCTTACTTTGTGAACTAGATTCTCATTCAACAGATTCATGAAAACCAAGCCTCGTTTTGATAGCAGGAGACCTTTGGCTACTAAGAATATCATCCAAGATCTTAGTACTATCTTGAAATCGTAAGAGCTTATCCTTTTCTTCTAAGTTATCTTGAAGAATATTTGCCTCAACCTGATGTTGCTCCTCCTTTTCATGATACTACTTCTCCATGTTTTCTTCAGCTTTTCTTCCTTCTACCAACTGATGTCTTAGTTCAAGAACTTCGTTTTCTTGTTTTTCAAGAGCTTGGAGTAGTTCTTTATTCTGCCTTTTTTATTCTTCAAGATCTTCTTTTAGTGAGAGGATCATAGCTTCAAGACTTTCATAGTAACTGGATCTATCTTTGAGTTTCTTGATTGTTGTGCTCCTTTCATTGACTTCATTTCTTAATGATGTCACTTCATCCTGTAACTTTTCACATTGATCTTCCTTTTCCTTGAATAACTTCCTTACCTTGTTTCCTTCCTCTAGTTGAGCTTTTAGTTTGGTAGCTTCTTCTTTGAAGGCACATTCCCTTTTGTTCAATAGATCTTGTTGATCTCTAATTTTGTCTGTAAGCCTTTTAAATTCTGCCTCTATTTTATATTTCTCTTGCTCAACCATAAGAGCAAATTCAGTTGTTTTGCTATCACTTTCATCATCTTCAAATGGATGGATAAATGTATCACCAAGGTATAACAAATTCATACCTGCTAGTTCTTTTGCTTGTTCATCTTCATTATGAATTGATTATGAATCTGAAGTGCTTCTTCCACATATTCCCCAATCGATTCTCCCACTGTCATAGCTCTCTGAGATGTCTTCTTCTTCTTAGGTGCTTTCTTCTTAAGCTTCTTTCCCATTGATCTACCGATCTCCTTCAAGCGATCAAGCTTCTACCAAAGGACCTGCTCTAATACCAATTGTTGGAAATAATACTGAGGGGGGGGTGAATCAGTATTATCAAATCAATATAACTTTTTCATTTCCATATTGAGATTCATATACGCTACTTCAGTTAAGGCAAACTGTGTGTATACGCAACTGTGTTTAATGCAACAAGCTATATCCATTAAACTTATGATTTAGTTAGTTGATCCTTAATGAGTGCATCCGAACATTATACCATATAAACAGGAGCAGTAAAATAGAACAGATCATGACACAAAAGAAGCACACATGAACACCATTATATAAGATGGAAACCCAATGTGGGTGAAAACCGCCTGCTGCAAGTCGTCTCTATCTTTTTTTAATAAGAAACTTCTTTTTACAATATTTCTGTACTAGTGCAGTCTTATACTAGTACACAGGCTTCTAACTGCCGAAGGCTACAACCTTCTCTCATTCTCCAGCTTCTCCGTGAAGGGAGATGCAAGCCCCTTTTCTCTTGTACTGGCCAATCCTTTTACTAGTACGTAGGTGCCGACCTACTAAATGCTCCAATCTTCACTTGTTTTCCAGCTACTACTAGAAGGGAGCTACCACCCCCTTAGCTCTTGTACTAGCTGATGTACTAGTACATAGGTGCCGACCTACAGAAGGCTACAACCTTCTTTTTCTTCCTCCAGGTACCACATTTCATACATTTTCACACTAGATACTCCTGAATCACAACACCATAATCTAAAGGCCACGTTTCATCCAATTTTCATACTGGACCCATCAATATCATTGAAGCACACAATCAATCAACACTAGCATCATCAATCTCTGAATCACTGAAACACTGTCAACACAACTCAGAGCAGAACATTGAACTCTGCAACAATATTCAGAACCAACTGTATCATCAAAAATCATGCATCAAAGTGCATACGCTACTTGGAAGTGCCTAACCAGCGTGTATATGCAACTTCACCAAAGAGAACCAGCATATATGTCATTAATTACTTACTTATAACTTCACTGCACTTCCTGACTTCAAACATACTCAGATCATTACTTATACGAGGATAATATGTATGTTAGAAAACAGATCTAATTCATCAGATCTCACAAAAATAAGTCATTCTGATCCTGATCCAATATATATCTTATCCATCAACACTGAAGCTAAACATAACTAATCAATCTGAATATGCAGAATACTGACACCAGTAAACAGTCATCAGAAATCGTCAACAACCAAAAACACCTATAACTTCAAACATCACAGCTCATATGGTATACGCTACTTAGATGTATCTAACCTGCGTATGTACGCGCTTTTATCACATTCAACCAGCATATACATTTGCAAATATTCATTCACGAGTTGTAGCTATTTCAAACTTAAGTTATACCCAAATCAGAACATTACATGCGTCAGTATACAGATCTAGAATAAACATGATCAAACCATATGGAGATGATTCATTCCAAGCCATTGGATCCCAATCTTATCCTTTGATCTTGTTCTCCATTGACCGTTGAGATGCCTCCTTAGATCAAGCAAAGCATCATGAGCCCATAACCTGCATACTAGATCTCATACTCCATCAAATATACAACACTTTCTCCATACACTTTCCTAATGATCTTCTTCTCCTTTTATAGTCTTAGGCCTTACTCAAAACCATGGTCCAAAACTATTTAGAACCAATACGAGGGACACACTACCTGGGTTCAACACTTTGGACACAATACCAAGGACCAAAACCATAGGTCTAAATACCATAGACCCAAAAATAAGCTTTCTCACATGTTCAGGCTTTTTCGTGCATGAAAGTGCGTGCATACACATACGCGACTTTTGATCAGCAATCCCGTGTGTATACGCACCTTTGTATATAGTGAACCTACGTGTATACCCTACTTGGTATATAGTGAACCTACATATATACACGACTTGGTATATAGTGAACCTGCATATGTACATGACTTGGTATATAGTGAACCTGTGTATATACTCTTCTTTCTTCATTCTTTATAGTCCGATCATCAATTCTTTACTACTGACCTACTGCACAATGATCTGTCATTTGTGTGAGTTGCCATCAAGGACAACACTTATATCATGATGCTAACAACCTCCCCCTTTGGACTTGATGGCAAGGCTAACTTGTCGTACTGAGAACTGTCATCTGATTCCTTTGAGTTGTCCCGCATCCCATGTATTCTGTCATATCTGATATCTCTTCTGTAGATTCATCTAGTTATATATAAGTGAGTTGTTCTTCTACGAGTGGGTTGCCATCAAGTACAACACATGCATCATAATGCCAATATATGGGTACCTCTAGTTAGGAGGGCCCATCTCGATCACTAATATGGTAATCCACATAATAACCTTGTTTCCATATCAAGGAGTGGACCCTGTGGAGGCATTTGTAGGAAAGTCACGGGAGAAGTAATTGGCCGATCAAATGAAGAACTACTTCAAGCTGACGAATAAGTCTCACAACTATGTCATAAGTTCCATATCCGATGGTGCGGTGTAGTTCGCTGCATAAATTTTGGCTGGAAAAATCATGCGGAAGTGTCGCATGGATGAAGTAATGGTTGTTGGCTTCGCAATGTGCCAAAGTAGTCTAGTATAACTTAGCTCAATACTTGTGTCATGAATTTTTGGAAGACTATAAAGAGGCCCATGATGAGGGAAAGGCATTCTACTACACGTAGTCATTGTTGTTGATCGCATTGGTGGCATGGAGGATGCCCCAGGAAAGTTTGTTCCCTCACCACGATCTATACCTACCTAAGGCCACGAAGTTCACTTTGTTGTGGGCCACGAAAGACCCCGAGCATGTCATGGAGATGAAAATATTTTGGGTTTAATTTGAGTTCAAGATGAGGATGGCGATTCACCAGCGGCCAAGGTTATCACCAAGTTTGCATGAGAAATACAGGAATGTTGCAGACTTTAAGGCATATTTTCATAATCTGTACATTCGCATGAAGAAAGATGCCACACACGCATGGAAAAAGTTTCCATACTTAGTTGTCGAGGATGTTATTCTGGGAGTCGTCGGTAAATGGCCAAGTGACGGGTTGACCCCCTCTGATGTCGACACAAGAACTAGTAAGGCTGGTGTAGGCGAAGTAGCATAGACCACAGTGACAATGCGGCAACAACAGACAAGAAGAAGGAAGCACATAAATCTTTCGTGAAAGAGAAGGCAGCAACAAGAGAAAAGGTTGCACAACAGAAAGTAGCTACTATGAGGGAGGAATTAGCAACCAAGGAAAGGGTCTCTCCCAAAGAGACTAATGTGCCAAAAGAAAAGGCTGCCATTATGTCACAGGCCACTATTGACCTCGGTGAGTCAAATACAGAGAGAACAAATGTGGAGGAAGGGACAAAAGGCAAAGAGGAAGGTGATGTAGGCTTGGAGTCACCCTTCATCATCAAGAAGAGGCAAAAGAGGAGTTCTACAGGGTTGTGCAAAAAGAAGAAATCAGACAAGATGACCAACACGATGCCTTTGATCCTCACGGAAGGGGACTTCGACGAAATCATTGATGTGGTCCATGAAACCATGCGAATATTTGGGGCCACGTCGAATAACAATAACAACAAACACCAGATAAGGTACAACAGGGCTTGTGGGAATTGTAGGTCCGAACTGGTATTATTCAAGTGAGAGTGGGATAGGCGAGCCTGAAGCAAGCGAACCTGAAACAAGCGAGTGAGTTAGACTTGGCGTTAGAACTCACCGTGGACCTCCACACATTACAGCTACCAATAAAGTCCCTACGCATCGACTCAGCAAAAGGTAGGGCACACTTCTTACACATGAAGGACTTGAGTCTGAATCAGGTGGCTCTTCCTATTCAGACATTGCATGAGCTACATCAAGGGGTGTCAGATGAGCTTCAAATTCGGGAACAACGTGCATTATTGATCATCAACAAGGTCAAAACTAATAATCAACAAATGTTCGAGGAAAAGGCACAGGCCCTAAAGAAAAGGGAGGAAGTGGTGACACACAGTCAAAAGTTAGAAATGACAATAGCAGAGGCTTGAAGTGAGCTTCCTGAGCTCTAGATCCCATTAGAAGCAACCTTTGCAGAAAAGATGAAGAAGCTAGTTGTCATAGTCAAGGATTTAAAGTCAGAAATTGGTAAATTTAGATTTGAGTTATAGCTGCAAACATCTGAGCTATAACATAAGTTGTAGCCAACCACTCCTCTAGAAGTCAGAGAGTAGTGTGAGGCTTCTATTAAGGAAGAAATGGCTACTTTAGAAGTTTCAGTCAAGGGTTGCACTCAGTTGTTTGAATAGGTCATGGAACTTTGGACCTCACTGCAAGATGATCCAACTTTGCAGAATATTAAAGTCTATATCAGAGAAAAATAGAGGCTAATCAATGAGATCTGATCAACAGCGCGAACCTTAACACTGGTGCAAAGGTCCACCCGATTAGAGGAGGTCAAGCTCATCCAGAGAGAAATTGATGAACTGCATTGAAAAGAAGCAATCATATCTTCAAGGACGTAGCTTTGGGTGGATGAGGCCAATCAATTGACACTGTCAATACAGGGAAACCTAAAGTCCATGCAGCAAACACAAAGAACTGTGGGCATTGAAGTCAAAGGCCCCGCCACCGAAAAAATAGTTGAAGAAGTATGTCAGGCCGCTGTGTAGGTGACATCAAACCTACAAGTGTTGAAGATTGAATTCAGTGAGTTGTAGGTGAAGATCGACGCACCACCAACTGAGTGACTCGAGCACGAGTCATGACTTTGTGTTGGGGGCCTATTGGGACAGGGTCCCCTGGGGTCGATTTTGTAATAGTTTTTATTATTTTGTAAAGTCTCCACATTTTGAGGAGTGGAGCACGAAGGTCGTTAGAGGTCAAACGGACTTTAGGAAGGTCAAAGCCCCTTAGTGTGTTAGAATTTAAGTTACTTTGTGACCCACCCATGGTTCACAAACCATGGTATTGTAAAGAAATATGCTATAAAAAGGAGTCATAGTGAGTCATGTAAAGGAATCAACCCATTGAATATCTATGTATGGGAAAGTGATCTAAGTCAAAATAATATGTTTTCTGTACTTAGGCGAAGGGGAAGGCTCCTGCAACTATGTGTGCGAAGACCTTAGTAAGTCTGCAATTGAGTATGCAGGCCCTTGCAACTGTGTGCGCAGGGAAGAAAGAGTCTGTAACAGAAGGATTGAACATAATAAAGGTTATTTTGGACCAATATCTGTGTATCTACATGTTTATGTTTACTTCTTCATTTACTGTGAATTCACTCTGTTTATTGCAATCATCATAAGAAACACTTAAATGAGAAAAAGTGGTAGATCTATTAATTTACTTGATCATATGAATGTTTAAAACAATCGACGCGGGGTTAGAATCTACTGTTTTAAGTTACCATAATTTCTGCAATTCAAGGGTTAGGGTTTGCGAAGGTCGGTATAAAGCCCTAGGACTAAAAAAAGAACCCATCACATAGACCTCTGGATGTAGGAACTTGGTTCTGTCATCCCCCAATACTGTCTCAGGTGAGACTGCAGCTTGTGCTACGTGGGTTGTTGACGAAAGGGCCGACATTGTAGGGTTTTATTGATTGGCACAACTAACTCTGAACCTAGGTCCAGACCCCCTCAAGCCAACAAGGGAGTAGTACTAATTTCCTTAAGCCAACTAAGTTTTGGTCACTATACAGTAGGGGGCAGGTCTCATATTTTTCTCTTGGATGGATTCCTTATTATATGTATGAAATATTCTCAATATCCTACATAATAAAGACATTATGAACACAAAATATGAACATCATCTCTAACCTTCCTAATAACTTATTAAAGCTGAGAAATATGTTATTAAGTGCAAAAGGAGAGGTTAAATATGCTTAGGAAAGGTTATATGGGCCTTAAGTTGTACCTAATTGGGAGGCCCATCAAAAAGGTATCCTTTGTGGGGACATGAGGGTTCCTATTTTGTTTCTTCCTGATCTTTTGATATGTTCTCTTATTAGACCTCTATGTTAGAACCCCCATCTTCTTCAAATAGCCCAAGCTTGTTTGTCAAGGCTACCATGAGGAGGCTCACATTATGGTTTACATTTGTAACATGTTCTTCCAACTGTGAAAACCTCTCTTCAATGGGATCATGAGGGTTATTTACAAATTCATCGACCATGATGGGGTTTTGTGATTTTCAACTTAACCAATTCAAATCCCTTGCAACTCCCTAAATTATACTCAAATACAATTACTTTGATACCAACATAATTTGTAAAATACCAAGGATATGGGCACTAGATAGTTCATCGAAATAGATTTGATAAAATTAGGCTTAAAGTATGAAACATACAATATCAAGTTTTATTTCTCCTTAGATTTTAGTATCTATTAATTACTATTTATTTCATATAAAATATAAAATATAATTATGTTGAAAATAGAGAACATCAAGAAAAACTCAAAACACAAGATATAACTTAGGAAACCCATTTGGGAGAAAACCCAGCTGGAAGGTGAGGCTGCTTTGCTCCCTTTCTCTAAATGGAAAATGCTAAAATAATTTGTCATTGATGGTAAGGGATAATGTTAGATGGTAAGTTGATGGCAAAGGAAAAGATGATCACAAGAAGATTGATAAAGGAATAGATATTTTGGATCCATTTTTAGTGTTACGGATCATCTCAAGTGAACTTAAAAACTACTCATATAGATGGAGCTATGAAAGATATTTCCAATGATATATTGAAGTATAAAAAAGGATTCCTAGATCAAAAATTTATTACAGGTCAAAGCTCAAAAGTTAAATGGTCAAATTTTCAGAGGTAAAATTGGTGGTTAAAGCCAAATTGGTGAAAATTTTGCATTTTGGCTCTAATTTGGCAGAAATTGGGATTTAGGCATTTAGTCTAGTTGGAGGTTGGGATTTCAGGCCTATGACATAGTCGGGAGTCGTGATGGTGAATAGGAATTGGGTTGGGAAAATAGAGGAAAATACTCTGACCCCTGATCCTCTACCTTGTGGGACCCAATCAGGATTCTAGGTGAGTTAGAGATCGGGAGCAAGAGCAAGTGAGAAAAATTTGAATTTTTTTGGATTCACCAACCTCCAACCTATTTTTTGTATTTTAATTTTATAAAGAAAATCGTTGAAAAACTGAGGACTAGGACCTTCTTTTATCCGTATGAGTTGACAATGTGGACCAACCAAAGAATGACACATAACACATTTTGATTAGTTGACAAAGATGACATGGACACATAGGTGTAGCCACAATGACACATGACATCATAATGATGTAATCACAACTGACATGGCAATATAGATCGAGGACACATAGCATGCTAATTTGTACTCTGTGGGTGTCCAAGTGAGCCAAATCCAGATAACACATGGCACCACTCAAGAGCCACCATGTCGCAAGGAAGACATTAGCAGGGTGATGTGGAAAAATATTAGAAGTCGTGCCAAGGGTCATCTTTGGCAAAGTTTTTCTGTTTTTCAAGAAAAGTAAAAAAGTGGGTTAGTTGGGCCCTTCAGCCAGTTGAAGGAATTTGATTATGCATAGTAGAAATTTGGTCTGAACCTTTGACCTATGATCTCGATTAGTCCCCCGACCTATTTGGAGCTTGGTCACAACTATGGGTTGTATGGTGAAAAGGGTCTAATGAGCAGGTGTCAGGATAATTCAACGAGAATGGAGGAATATGGCGTCTTTACGCCATATTTGACTGAATCAACCAACACTAGCAGTTCTCTAAATATCACATGAATGAGTTGGTGGAAGAATTGGCGACATGGATAGAGTTAGAGGAATATTTAGTAGTTTGTCCAAATCTAGTAGTCTTCTAGATTTAGAAAAACAACTAAACTCCATGTTGAATCCTATAAAATTTGACAATTGAAAAATTAGCAGTTTAACTCAAAATGTGAGATCAGTACAATAGAGAAGATATTGAATACACTAAGACCACATTCAAAAGACTTGACATAAATTGTATATGAGTTAAAAATATGAATTTATGCATGGAAAAGAGCTAATCTGAACTAAAAGTTCAAAAACTAAAAATATCAGCTGAATTTCTATATAAGCATAATCAAATTTACAAGAAGAAAAGAGTGTTTAAAATGTGTTCAAAGTTTAATGTATAGTGGTTTAATCAGTGATCATATATGTAGGTGATTTGGTGGTGATTGAGGTAGGGAATTATTTGTTTTATGAAATGCAATGGCCTTCATGATTTGAGTTTGAAAATGTTATGAAAGATGAATCAAGGAGGTTAAAGCAAGTGGAAAATTGCAGGTCATGGGTTGTAGATCCTTCTAGTAGTGGATGGTAAATAATTGGGGGTTGTAGCTCCTGTCAATAATAGTTGATAAACTATGGAGTAGTAGTTTCCTTCTGGTTGTAGTCAGAAAACTTTTTAAAAACAAGTTGAAACTTTCCTTTATGAAAATAATTGAAGAAAAGTTTGAAGAATATATGTGTGCTATTTGTACTTGTTTTTTTATTCTTGTGATGCTCATATGAATTATTGTTGAAGTTTTTACTGGTTTCCTAGTATTATTTGCTCGCAAAAGAAATTTTTTAAAATCTCCACAATATTGATTCACTCCACCTCAGAGCATTGTCCTGGTTTCTAAAAATTGTTATCAGAGCAACTAAGTTACTTCAAGATCAATTTAATAACTACAAGAAACAACAAAGACCATAACAAAATGTTATGAAACCAGCTCACAAAAAGATAGAAAAGATAGATCAATGCTTTATAAATAAGCCTCTTCGAGGGGTAAACCTCCTTTACATTACACAAATGAAAAATTCTTCGATGATAAAAATGACAAGACCTCCTTTCTATATATAAGAGTCTAAGGGGTCATAACATAATCAAATCCGACATAACAATAATAATGTAAGGGCACAATAATAACAATAGTGGGCTTCTATGGGGCACAATAATAACAATATGGGGACTACATGGGCACAACAATATAATAAGGGTGATGCACTAATAACAATAAGGAGTTACACTAGTAGTATAGGGACCTAACATTCCCCTCTCCTTCAAAAAGTGTTGTCCTCAACACTTGAGTAGTTATGGATTGCTTTTGTATAAAATTCTTGTCCTCCCATGTGGAATCTTCAGTGGGTAAGTTCTTCCACTTGATGAGATACTCTGAAATTGATTGATTTCGTAGCTGTCGGGTTCTTGTTTCTATGACAGCTCAAGGTTCCAATATGATTTTTCCTTCCTCGTCAAGTTCTAGCAATATTGTTTGAACTGGGATCTTCTCATTGTGTAAGGTCGCCATTTCTTAAGTGCATGTAGTCTTGCCAACATTTCCTTCTCATAAATAGGTTTGTGTAAATCCTTTCTTTTGATTAGATAACTTTCGAAAGCAATGAGTCTTTATTCTTGCATTAAAAAATCACTAATTCAATTTCCTGGTGCATCATATTCCACAATAAAGGTTTTTGTAAATTCTGGTGTAGCTAAGATCGATTCTTGGCACATTACCTCTTTAAGATGTTCAAACGCCTTCGTTGTTTCTGGAGTCCATCAAAATGCATCTTTCTTCAATAATGTTGTTTTCAAAATGTCTTCATTCTTCATTCTTATTTAATGATATCCTGAATGGAGATCCAACTTGCTGAAGTAAATTAATCCATGCAATTCATCCAATACTTCATCAATGAAATGAATGGGAAATTTATATTTAATAGTGAGTTTGTTGAGCTCTCTATAATCTGGACACATGTGCCCTGACCCATCCTTCTTGTGCATCAATACTACTGGAGCAAAGAAAGAACTTTGACTAGGTTAAATTATACCAGCCTCTAGCATTTCCGCAACCATACATTCAATTTCACTCTTTTGGGCATATGGATATTTATAAGGCCTTATGTTTGGAGGAACACTTCCTAGAATCAAATGAATAGAATGATCATGATCACGAATAGGTGGGAGGCCTTTGGGAGTCTCCAATACCTTGGAATGATTTTCCAAGACTTTTTGGAGATATGGAGAAATAGATGATTTCGATGTGGGAACCTCTAGCGAACATAATTGTGCAATTATGCCTCGTTTTTCTTTATTTATAAGATTTATTAGTCCGTTAGAGATGATTATATTTCCAAGTTTCCCTGTGATACCCCTTAATTCAACTTCCTTTCCTTCCAAATAAAATTTCATGAGTTCTTGAAAATTAAAATCTATTGTACCCAAGGATTATAGCCATTGGACACCTAGTACAACTTCAACACCACGCATTAGAATGGAAACCATTTGGATATTCAATACATATTCTCCCATGGATAGCTTGATATTATGGCACTTTCCAGAGAAATTTATGGTTCCTCCACTTGAAACCATCACTTGACACTCTCGTGTTGGATATAGGAAGCAATTCAATTCCTTTTCTATCTTACAGTGAATAAAATTATGGGTACTGCCCAAATCAATCAACATTATTACCTTTTTCTTCTTGATATTTCCTTCTATCTTAATAGTTTGAGTGGTAATTCCGGCCAATGCATTACAAGATATGGTCGGATTCATTTCTTCTTTCTCGATGTGATCTTTCACTTCTTAAACCTTTTTATTTGATATGTCCTTCTATCTTGGGAGTTTGAGGAGTGGTATTTCTTTCCAATGCTTTACAAGATATGGTCGGATTCATTTCTTCTTTCTCTGGGGTTGGTTCCTAGTGTATATCCTCTTCTTTTGATGTTTCTTGATCCTTTTCTTCCTCCTCTTCAAAATCTATGTAAAATAATTTCTTCTCAGCACACTTATGACCTTTAATGTATTTTTTTATCACAATTGTAAGAAAGCCCTTTTGCTCTTTTTTCTTCCAATTGTTGTGGTATTAACCTTGTAGGTTGTGGAAGGCTAGGAGAAACAACACTTCCATCTTTATAGTTGTGAGGGGTAGACTTCATTGTTTCCATAATTTTTCTTTCCATTTTTCTTGCCAACCTGAATGCCTTCTCCAATGAATTAGGTTCCCAAAGATGAACCTCATGTTGAATGTTATCCTTTAAATTCCCTATGGAGAAATCAATCATCTACTTCTCTGGAATATCATTTTCCCTTATATTCAATTTTTGAAAGTTCTCAATGTGCTCTACAATTGAACACTTTTGTTTGACATTTAGCAATTGGCTAAAGAAGGTGTTTCTCTTTGTATCCTCATAATGTGCTATCGTTTCCTCCTTGAAAATTGACCACGTAACAAGTGGTTTATGAGAACAAAGCCCTTTATACCATAAAAATTGATCCAATTCTAAATATGAAGATGCAATATGTACCTTTTGTAACAGTTTCAGCTCATGTAGATCAAAATATTGCTTCATCTATAGTATCTAATTTATCGGACCCTTGTCATCAAACTTCCTAATATCGCCTTTTCTTGATTTTAGGAGCTCGATATTGAAACGACTGTAACTATGTAATTACATGTCTCCAAGTTCTAGAATTTCATCTTGCAGTAGCCCTCTGAGTGCTCTTTCTAACCCCACAATTCTGATC
This sequence comes from Pinus taeda, assembly GCA_000404065.3. NCBI lineage: Eukaryota > Viridiplantae > Streptophyta > Pinopsida > Pinales > Pinaceae > Pinus > Pinus taeda. Next base: position 99,486 of record APFE030124888.1, on the reverse strand, counting down.
AAGGTTGGATTCTGCAAGGAAAAGTTATTCCAAATATCCCATGATGACTTGATTATAGACTGGTTCAATAGAGCACACTTGTATGAAGTTACACGTGTCACTGTTGCAACCTTAGGCCTGAAACCGATACAAAGAAAACTAAAGTCCGTCCTCTTTCTGCAACTTCTTACAAAATTTCAATCTAATGCTCAGAGAGAAAGTTATGACGATTTTCCCAAGCTCACATGTTTAGGATGTAATTTGGGAGCCTGCAAAAACCCTAAATATCTTGGATTGTATCTCCGAAAATATAGTGAAACAAGATCTTAAATTTGGGCCTAAGCTTCACAAAAATTTCAGCTCAAATGGGCTTCAATTATTTCGGTTCAAATGGGTTTTTGTTTTATCGTTTGAAACTTTGTAGCGTAAAAGTTATAGCGAAAATTCCACGATGACCTGTTTGGAGCAAAAAAACCCTAGAATCCAAAGCTTTGATACCAAATGTTATGAAACCAACTCACAAAAATATAGAAAAGATAAATAAAAGCCTTAGAAATAAGCCTCCTCGAGGGGGAAACCTCTTTCACAATACACAAATGAACAATTCTTCGATGATACAAATGACAAGACCTCCTTTCTATATATAGGAGTCTAAGGGGTCATAATATAATCAGAGTCGACATAACAATAATAATGTAAGGGCACAATAATAACAATATGGGGACTAGATGGGAAAAAAAATATAATAAGGGGGATGCACTAATAACAATAAGGGGTTACAGTAGTAGTATAGGAACATAACACGAACTAAGGAGGATACACCAATAGGGCATCATTGTTCAATGGAACAAACTGTGTTTTTTGGAAGGTAAGGATGAAAACCTATATTCAATCATTTAGTGTGGATGTATGGGATGCAATGGAAGAAGAATATCAGAAACCTCAAGCCTTGATTACTAGAGATCAGAAGATGGAGTTTACATGTAATGCTAAATCTATGCATGCTCTACTAGCTGGCCTACCTGAATCAGAACTAGTCAAGGTAGTGGATTGCACTATTGCAAAAGTTATTTGGGACAAGATGACAAGCTGCTATGAAGGTGACAACAAGGTAAAACAAGCCAAAATTCAAGGTTTTAGAATTAAATTTGAGTCCTTGATGATGCATGATGATGAAGATATTGCTAAATACTTTCTTGGAGTTGACAAGGTTGTGAACACTAACTACAATAGGTCTTGATAAAGATTTGAAAGAGCCTGTAGTAGTTCAAAAGGTGTTGAGATATCTCCCTAAGAGATTTAATCGTAAAGTTTTAGCCATTGAGGAGATGAAAGATCTAAATACTCTCACTTTTGACCAAATTATTACCACTCTTGCTTCCTCTGAGATGAGAATTTCCAATGTCAAGCCAACAACAAAGGAGTCATCCTTCAAATCAAATAATAAGCCCAAGGAAGAACATAATGATTCATGCTATGAATTAGAAGAAGAGGAAGCTAAGTTTGTGAGGAGGCTAAAGGGAGGCTCATGTAAGTACAAAGGTAAGCTACCCTTCAAGTGCTTTAACTATGGTAAAGTAGGTCATTATGCTTCCAAGTGTCCAGAAAAGAAGAAGAAATAATATGAACCTAGAGAGAAGTTTAGAAAAGTGCAAAATGATAGAAAAAAAATCTAAGAAGAAGAGTATTTACATCTGAGATTTCAAGTCCTCAGAAAATGAAGGCAACCAATCATCATATGAGAACAAAGATTATGAAATCTCAAAGGAATTTATGCTCATGTCTATAGACAATCTAGAAGTAGAATCTATTGATTCAGATGTAGAAGAGGCCGAGGTTGACTTAAAAGTTGAGATGGTCAGTGCTCTTGAATAAATTCAAAGGTCGAGGAAGAAAAATAAAACAAATAAATAATTGTTGATCAAGGAAAAATCTAAAACAATTGAACCTCTCCTTCTACAAATTGAAAAAGGTAAGCAGATTTAAGAAACTCTAAATCAATAGCTCAATGAGAAAAACCAAACATATGAAAGGCTTGAAGGAGAAACAATTTTTCTAAGGAAAGAGCTTGAAAAAGCTAAAACTCAGCTTATATTTAATGAGAAATTTGGAAAAGGGACTAAAAGCTTGAATGAGATTCTTGAAGCACAAAGAGTTTCAAATAACTGAGCTTGCCTTGGATTTGAGGCCAAGTCAAGCTCAACAACTAATGTGAAGGGAAAGAAAGAAATTACCTTTGTGAAAGCAACAAAAATTAGAGACAACGCAATAGCCAAAAGTGATGCAACACACCAACAAAAAGAAGAAGGGAGCACACAGTTTGATTTGTAGCCAAAAACAAATAGATTGTTGTAAAACAAAAGGAGAAATATGATTCAACAAAAGTCAATTAACGCAGGAGATGCAAATCAAATTTTACATCGAAAAACTTAGCCAACCTTCAAAAATCAATTTTCTCCTAGGTATGAAGACATATTTCTAGGCTACTAATTTTACTTGTACATATTGTGGGCACAATGTAGAAAATTAAAGGGTGAATTTTTCATTTAGGCAACTCATACCATGAACAAGAAATTAGCAACTGAATAATCAATCTATCAGGCAAAGGATGAGTAGACCCAGGTATAACAATTCATTCTCTCCTTTGAACAATTTGATTCAATGTTATGTATTATATTATAATTTTGGTCATAGAGTAGATGATTACAGACTTATAAATAAAAGGTCTGATCTAATTATCAAGCAAACAATCCAATAATCTAAAGTTTAGAAGGAAAAAAAAAACACAAAAAGTTGTAATATTGTTCTATATGCTCATATTGAAGGAAGTCGTTGGTATGTGGATAGTGGTTTTTCTAGGCACATGTTGGGAGAAAAGGTAAGTTCTTGTATTGGAAACTAGTTCAGAAAGGTAATGTGACCTTTAGGAATAATGCACCTGGTAAGATTGTGGGCAAAAGGAGTTTTAAGCCTAGCTAATGGTAGAGGTAAAGCCAAGGATGTGTTGTTTGTTGATGGGATGAAGAATAACTTACTCAATGTGTCTTAGATGTGTGACCAAGGCTATGATGTACTGTTTAAAGCTAAAAAAATTCAAATCAAGTCTGCAGGCACAGGAAAAATAGTAGTTGAAGTTGTTAGAATAGAGAATAATGTCTATGTGATAAAAGAGAAGACAAAGAGGTGGTGTTTGTCAAATATTGATGAGAGATGGTTGTGGCATTGAAGACTTGGAAACTTGAACTTTGATTAGATTGTCAAATTGGGAAAGAAGATTGTTGGTAGAGATTTTCCAAAGCTTGAAAAGCATGAGAATACTATTTGCAAGTCATGTCAGATTGGTAAATAAGTGCGAGTACCATTCAGGTCCAATGAGAACTCATTAGACATGTCATTACAATTAGTACATATGGACGTATGGTCCTTCAAGAACTCAAACACCTTTAGGTAAACTATATTTCATGCTTATGATTGGTGATTTTAGAAGAATGAATTGGGTAGAATTTTTAAGAGAAAAATAAAAGGTTTTTGAAAATTTTAAGAACTTTAAGGCCATGGCTGAAAATGAGACAATTTGTAAATAAAGTGCACAAGGACTGATAATGGGAGTGAGTTTATTTCAAAATATTTTGATTATTTTCACAAACAACATGACATCAAAAGGAAGTTTACAATAACAAAAACTCCACAATGTAATGGTGTAGCAAAGAGAGCCAATAGATCAATTCGACAGTTGGCCAAAGACATGGCGGGAGAAAGGAATATTAAATAGAGATTTTGGGTTGAAGACGTTCACACAATAGTGGTGATTCTAAACAAATCACACTGCATACCAAACAATGATTAAACTCCATATGAGCTTTGGTATGGTAGACCTACGATATTCAAGCACTTCAAAGTGTTTGGAAGATGATGTTATATCAAAAGGAACAAAAAAAAGCTTGGTAAATTTGATGTAAGAGTTGATGAAGGTATTTTTCTTGGATACTCTCATAATAGCAAGGGTTGTAGATGCTAAAACAAGAATACAAAGAGGATAGTTGATTGCATTGATGTTAAAGTTGATGAACATATTGATTTTCAAGAAAATCATCTCTAATAATCTAGTCAACAATGATGAGAAGGATGATGAGCCATTTTTAGATGAAGACACTGAAGAAGTCCTCAATCCATAATCCAGGATCCTACAAGGTATGTACAAAAACACCACCAAGCTGACCAAAATGTTGGTGACTTAAATTCAGGCATCCAGACAAGAATAAGATTACTAAATCCCCCTACCCAAGCACATGTAGCTCTCTTATCTATGATGGAACCAATTGGTTTTTCTTAGGCTAGCCAATATGATAATTAGCTAAAGGCCATGGTTGAAGATCTTCACTAGATCAAGAAAAATCATACATGGGAGCTTGTTCCTAGACCAACACACATGAATTTTATTGGCATGAAATGGGTGTTTAGGAAAAAATTGAATGAACATAGTGAAGTGGTTAGGAACAAAGCAAGTTTAGTTTGCAAAGGCCCTACACAGATTAAAGTTTTAGATTTTGATGAAACCTTTTCTCATGTTGCTTGATTAGAGGCAATTCACATGCTTTTGGCTTTTTTAATTTCAAGAAATTTAAGATATATCAAATTTTCCTTTTCAAATGGATAATTATAGGAAGAATTCTACATTAAGCAACCTAATTGTTTTTAGTTTTTAGATAAGAGTGATTATGTTTCAAAGCAGAGAAATCCCTTGTATGGTCTCAAGTAAGCAACACAGGCTTGGTATTCTAAGTTGGATAGTTATTTACTCAAGTGTAAGTGTGGTTTTAAAAGAGGCACAACTGATAGTAATCTATATGGGAAATATAATGATGACAAATTGTTAAGGGTGGTTGTCTATGTTGATGATATTTTTTTTTCCCAGTGATTTAGATTCTCTAACTTTCCAATTTGCAGCTAATATGAAGGTTGAATTTGAGATGGCTATGCTTGGATAAATTTCTTATTTCCATGGTTTTCAAATTTTCTAGTATTCCAAAGGAGTTTTGATCTACCAAAGCAAGTATCTCAAGGAAGTTTTGAAGAAATTTTGCATGCAAGAATGTTATTTGGTAAGCATTTCAATGGTTACAGGTTGTAAGCTCAACAAGACTAATGAATCACTAGAATTAGATCAGACTTTATATAAATCTATTATTGGTAGCCTCTTATACTTGACAACCTCAAGACCATACATCATGCATGAAACTGATATTGTTGGAAGATTTAAAGCAACCATTAGACAAAGTCATCTCCTAATAAGGAAGAGGATTCTCAAATATCTAAGAGCCACTAAGGACTTTCGTACCCTAGAGGTAAATATTTTTCACTAACTATTTTTACTGATGATGATTGGGCAGGTAGTGTAGATGATCAGAAGGGCACTAATGGTGGTGCTTTCTTTCTTGATGCATGTCTTGTTTCATGGTTAAGCAAGAAACAATCTTCAATTTCTCTCTCTACTACTAAAGCAGAATATATAATAACAACTTCTTGTTGCACTCAGCTCTTATGGATGAAGAAAAAACTACAAGATGTACAAGTATTATATGATCAGCATATCCCAATCATCTGTGATAATACAAGTGCAATCAACATGTCCAAGAATCTTATTCTCCATTCTAATTGGAGTATGTACCTACAAAAGAGAAGGTAGTTGATATATTCACCAAAACTCTCCCAAGATCTCAATTTGAGTACTTAAGGAAAATATTGGGAGTAGTTCCTTTTAACTCCGTCCACTAGATCTTCCTTAAGAGGAAGAAAGGAAACCAACAAGCACTCAACATATAATAAGGCAACTACTAGGTCCATAGGATCAGCCAGACAGGTGGAGATTGTTGATAGGGGAGCACATTAATTTCTTTTCCATCTCCAATAATCTAGTCAACAATCACGAGAAGGATGATGAGCCATTTTTAGATGAAGACATTAAATAATTCCTTAATCCATAATCCAAATATCCTATAACGTATGTACAAAAACACCACCGAGCTAACCAAATTGTTGATGACTTAAAATAAAGTGTCTAGATAAGAAGAAGATTGTTAAATACCCCTACCCAAGTGTATGTAGCTCTCTTATCTATGATGGAACAAATTGATTTTTCTTAGGCTAGCCAATATGATAATTGGCTAAAGGTCATGATTGAATATCTTGACTAGATCGAGAAAAATCATACATGGGAGCTTGTTCCTAGACCAACACACATGAATGTTATTGGCACGAAATGGATGTTCAAGAAAAAATTGAATGAACATGGTGAAGTGGTAAGTAACAAAGAAATTTTAGCTTGAAAAGGCCTCACACAAATTAAAGGTTTATATTTTTATGAAACCTTTGCTCATGTTGATCAATTAGAGGCAATTCACATGTTTTTTCCTTTTTTCAATTTCAAGAAATTTAAGATATATCAGATGGATGTCAAATCTACCTTTTTAAATGGATAATTATAAGAAGGAATCTACATTGAGCAACCTAATGGTTTTTAGTTATTATATAAGATTGATTATGTTTGAAACTAGACAAAGGCCTTGTATGGTCTTCAACAAGCCACACAGGCTTGGTATTCCAAGTTAGATAGTTATTTACTCAAGTGTAATTGTGGTTTTAAAAGAGGCACAACTGATAGTAATCTATATGTGAAATATAATGATGACAAATTGTTAGGGGTGGTTGGTTATGTTGATGATATTGTTTTTCCCAGTGATTTAGATTCTCTAACTTCCTAGTTTGCAACTAATATGAAGGCTAAATTTGAGTACTTAAGGAAACGATTGGGAGTAGTTCCTTTTAACTTCCTCCACTAGATCTTCCTCAAGAGGAAGAAAGGAAACCAGCAAGCCCTCAACATATAATAAGGCAACTACTAGGTCCATAGGATCAACCAGACATGGGGAGATTGTTGATAGGGGAGCACATTAATTTCTTTTCCACTGATGCCAAATGGGGAGAAGTACCTCCAATACAATCATCTCCAATAATTTAGTCAACAATCATGAGAAGGATGATGAGCCATTTTTAGATGAAGACATTAAATAAGTCCTCAATCCATAATCCAAATATCCTATAACGTATGTACAAAAACACCACCAAGCTAACCAAATTGTTGGTGACTTAAAATCAGGTGTCAAGATAAGAAGAAGATTGCTAAATCCCCCTACCCACGTGCATGTAGCTCTCTTATCTATGATGGAACAAATTGATTTTTCTTAGGCTAGCCAATATGATAATTGGCTAAAGGCCATGATTGAAGGTCTTGACTAGATCGAGAAAAATCATGCATGGGAACTTGTGCCTAGACCAACATACATGAATGTTATTGGCACGAAATGGGTGTTTAGGAAAAAATTGAATGAACATGGTGAAGTGGTAAGGAACAAAGCAAGTTTAGTTTGCAAAGGCCTTGCACAGATTAAAGGTTTATATTTTTATTAAACCTTTGCTCATGTTACTCGATTAGAGGCAATTCACATGCTTTTGGCTTTTTTTAGTTTCAAGAAATTTAAGATATATCAGATGGATATCAAATCTGCCTTTTTAAATGGATAATTATAGGAAGGAGTTTACATTGAGAAACCTAATGGTTTTCAATTTTTATATAAGATTGATTATGTTTCAAAGTAGAAAAAAGTGTTGTATGGTCTTAAGCAAGCCACACCAGCTTGGTATTCCAAGTTAGATAGTTATTTACTCAAGTGTAATTGTGGTTTTAAAAGAGGCACAACTGATAGTAATCTATATGTGAAATATAATGATGACAAATTGTTAGGGATGGTTGTCTATGTTGATGATATTGTTTTTCCCAGTGATTTAGATTCTCTAACTTTCCAGTTTGCAGCTGATATGAAGGCTAAATTTGAGATGGCTATGCTTGGATAATTTCTTATTTCCTTGGTTTTCAAATTTCATAATATTCCAAAGGAGTTTTGATCTACCAAAGCAAGTATCTCAAGGAAGTTTTGAAGAAATTTTGCATGCAAGGATGTTATTTGGTAGGCACTCCAACAGTTACAGGTTGTAAGCTCAACAAGACTAATGAACCATCATAATTAGATTGGACATTATATAGGTCTATTATTGGTTGCCTCTTATACTTGACAACCTCAAGACCATACATCATGCATGAAATTGGTATTGTTGTAGGATTTCAAGAAACCCTTAGACAAAGTCATATCCTAAAAACGAAGAGGATTGTCAAATATCTAAGAGCCACTATGGACTTTCATACCCCAGAGGTAAATATTTTTCACTAACTATTTTTACTGATGTTGATTGGGCAGGTGGTGTAGATGATCAGAAGAGCACTAGTGGTGGTGATTTCTTTCTTGATGCATGTCTGGTTTCATGGTTGAGCAAGAAACAAGCTTCAACTTCTTTCTCTACTACTAAAGCAGAATATATAACAGTAACTTCTTGTTGCACTCAGCTCTTATGGATGAAGAAAAATTTACAATATGTAAAAGTATCATATTATCAACATATCCTAATCATCTGTGATAATACAAGTGCAATCAACATGTCCAAGAATCTTATCCTCCATTCTAATTGGAGTATGTACCTACAAAAGAGAAGGTAGTTGATATATTCACCAAACCTCTCCCAAGAGATCAATTTGAGTACTTAAGGAAAAGATTGGGAGTAGTTCCTTTTAACTCCCTCCACTAGATCTTCCTCAAGAGGAAGAAAGGAAACCAACAAGCACTCAACATATAATAAGGCAACTATTAGTTCCATAGGATCAACCAGACAGGGGGAGATTGTTGATAGGGGAGAACATTACTTTCTTTTCCATTGATGTCAATGGGGAGCACCTCAAACAAAAAGGAAGGGAAGAAGTACATCAAAAGGGAGAAGCACGCCCGAAAGAGGAATAATATTCAAAGTAAGAGAATAAGTACAATTTGTTTTTATGATTGTGTTTTAGGAGTTTCCATCAAAACCAAAGGAAAAAGATGGCAAGTTAATGGAAAAGGAAAAGATTATTAAAAGATGATTGATAAAGGAATAGAGATTTTGGAGTCATTTTCAATGTTGCAGATCATCTCAAGTGCACTTAGAAACTGCTCAGATGGATAAAGCTCTGAGAGGGATTTTCAATGGTATATTGAAGTTTGAAAAATGCATCATACATCAAAAGTTATTGCAAGTAAAAGATAAAAAGTTAAACAGTAAAAGTTTTAGAGGTAAAATTGGTGGTTAGAGCCAAATTGGTGAAAATTTGGTGTTTTGTCTCTAATTTGGCAAAAGTCAAGACTTAAGTGTTCAACCTAGTCATAGCTCGAGCTTTCGAGCCTTTGGACCTACAACCTAGTTGGGATTCGAGCTAGCGCATGGGAGCTAGGCTAGCGAAACAGAGGAAAACACTCTGACACCTAACCCCTAACCTTGTGGGATCCAGTTGAGTTTCCAGGCGAGTCTGAGGTTAGGATTAAGAGAAGGTGAGAAAAAATTAAAATTTTCTAGATTCATCAATCCTCGATTGTTTTTAGTATTTTAATTTTATAAAGAAAATTGTTGAAAACTGAGGACGGGGGCCATCTTTTAGCGGTATAAGTTAACAACATCGACCAACCAAAGAATGATGCATAGAGAATTTTTATTGGTTGACAGAGATGATGTGGACACACAGGTGGAGCCATGGTGGCACATGACATTAGCATGATATAAGCACATGTGACGTGGCAGTATGGAATGAGGACACGTGGCATGCTAATTTAGAATTTTTGGGTGGCCAAGTGGGCCAAATACAGTTGACACAATACATCACTTAGGAGCCACCATGTAGCAAAGATGATGAGGAAAAAAATTGGAAGTTGTGTCATGGGTTGTGTTTTGCAAAAAATAAAAAAGTGGCCAGTCAGAGGAAATTTATTACACACAACAAAATTTTATTCGAACCTCTAACCTTAAATCTTGATTAACCCACCCCACCCCCCCACCTATTTGGAACCTTATCACAGCTCTCGATTGTATGGTAAAAAGGGGCCAATGAGTAGGTGCCAGGATAATTTGGCAGCAACAGAAGAATTTGGCATCTTTGTGCCATATTTGATTGAACCACCAAAACTAGCAGTGCTCTAAGTGTCTCATGGACAAGCCGGTGAAAGTATTGGCCACATGGAAAAATTTAGAGGCAAATTTAGTAGTCTGGCCAAATCTAGTAGTTTTCCATATTTAGGACCACAACTAAACTCACTGCTAAATCCTATAAAACTCCAAAATTGAGAAAATTAGCACTTTAACTTAGGTTCTGAGATCAGTACAATAGAGAAGAGATTAAAGACACTAATACCATGTTCATAAGGCTTTGCATAAGTGGTAAATGAGTTAAAAATATGAATTTATGCATGGAAAAGAGCTCGACTTAATTAAAAGTTCAAAAAGTAAGCAGAATTGAATTTGCAAGAAGCAGAGAGTGTTGAAGATGAGTACAAAGGTTAATGCATGGTGGTTTGATTAGTGATCAAATATCATTGTAGGTGATTTGGTTTTGATTGATGTATGTGATTAAGGGGGGAATTATTTGTTTTATGAAAGGCATTGGCCTTCATGATTTGAGTTTGAAAATGGTATGAAAGATGTATGAAAGATGAATCAAGGAGGTCAATGCAAGTGGTAGTTTGCAAATCAAGGGTTGTAGCTCCTTCTAGTAGTAGTTGGTAAAAAATTGGGGGTTGTAGATCCTTACACTAGTACTTGATAAACTAGGGAGTAGTAGCTTCCTTGTAGTTGTAGCCATAGAAATTTGTAACAACAAGCTCAAGCTTGCCTTTGTGAAAGTAATTGAAGAAAAGTTTGAAAAATCTATGCATGCTATTTGTACTTCTTGTGTTGATTTTTGTGATGCTCATATGAATTATTGTTGAAGAGTTTATTGGTGTCCTAGTATTCTTTACTAGTGAAAGAACGTTTTTAAAATTTCCATAATACAGATTCATCCCCCCTCTCAGTCTTGTCTTGGTTTCTAACAGAAAAATAGATGCAAATACAAACAAGTGAGGCATGTGGCTCGCAGATGATACAATGCACAAATCCTCTCTATTTTCTCTCCCCCTATTCACTCTCAGCTACTATTCTCATTTATGGAACACAATTTTCACAAATAGAATGAAAGCCTCATTTTTCCTCATAGTGGCCTGGTTATAACACAACTTGATAGTTTACTAGTGGTTAAGTTTGACTCATTCAACTCTTAACTAGAGTTACAATTTGGACTATTCTAGAGTCTTCTTCATCACAATCACGTAGCTATTCTGTTTTCCATGAATACTTAGGGATGGAGTTGCAATGACGTGGCATCCTCTCAAATTATGGTGGTTAAAACAGGAAGGTCAACTTCCAAATGACATAACTTTTGCATACATACTCCAATTGAAGAGTTTCTTATGTTGTTGGAAAGACATCTATGTGTAAAATAACATAAAATTGCGTTGTGCTTAATTGAAAAAATTTACCACCCAAAAAATTATGTTTGATGCCTCAAATTGCTCTTGGAAGGTTTCAGACCCATATTTACCAAATTGGGTCTTGCCAGTAAAAATGATCCAATGAATCGATTCCTCTACTTTGTCCTCTCTAAAAGATTTGAGATGAATGAAAAATTATATAATGATCCAATCCGAATCAATATAGGAAAGTAGCCATCTCATAGTGGAGGTGCAACCAATCTATAGGGAAGAGGAGATCATCATACCAACCTAAAAGGTATTGAATCACTCCATGAAACTAGATGTGAAGAAAATAAGAATGATCACTAAATATTTATAGTGAATCAAATAGCTCAAACTAATTATAAATAATCATATAT
>APFE030124888.1:46707-78576 GCA_000404065.3 Pinus taeda | reverse complement strand
ATAAATACATATAAAGTAAAAAACCAATTTTCCTATTTTCATAGGGATCACGGTTGACATCTTGTAATCAACATAAAACAAATCAATAATAAAACTAATTTTATTAATTAACTCTTTGTATTGACTAATTGTATAAAATTGTATAGTAATAAATTTTAAGAATCCTTGAAAATTATATTTAATGTAAATAATTAATTGAAAATACCAACATAACATAATGCTAATAAAGTAAAAAACCATGACAATTTGCTAATTTTCATGGGATCACCGTTGACATATTGTAATCAACATAAAACAAATCAATAATTCAAACTATTTTTTATTAATTAACTCTTTGTATTAACTAATTGTAAATATGAACGCAACATAACGTTAATATGATTGTGTTGAGTTAACATATTTTTATTATTTAGAAATCTACATGTTAAAAAACCAAATAAAGAAAATATCTTAATTAAAAAATATTTATTATTTATTTAAATCAACTTGGTTGATATTACTTTTTGTAATTATAAATTGGCATCATCACAGTATAACAAATCAATAAATCAAACTAATTTTTATTAATTAACTATTGGTATTGACTAATTGTAAATACGAACATAAGATAACATAAAAGTTAATATGGTTGTCTTAAGTTAACATATTTTTATTATTTAGAAATGGTTATGTTGAGTTAACTTATATTTATTATTTAGAAATCTACATATTAAAGAATCAAATAAGAAAAATATATTAATTAAAAAATATTGTGTAACTTCCAACACTATCATTACTCTAATGATTTTTTCCACCTAGTCATGCTCAATCCTGAACCAACTCTAAAAGGTAACGAATTAAGAAAATCACATGACCATCACAAAAGACTCGAAGAGGAGCTTAAATAAATTGATTCATTGCTTTACAAGAACTTAATAATTCTTCATTTCTTAGTGCAAAGGGAATGCAAGCCAATAAGGGATGAAAATTATCTAGGAAGTCTCAAGCAGTAAATTAACGATGTGGAGTCTACACAATAGTCTAACAATTTGATAAAGAAAATTGATTGATTTTTTATGTTATTAATTACTTTGTAGGTATTTCAAGAATCTAAGAAAGTGATTGATTGAGGAAATCACTGAAAATGAGTAGGAATTTCAAAATACAGCTAGTCCAATGACATTTGTAGAGGAAAATGTTGCATTCAATGTGGATTATAAGGATCCCAGAGAAAATATAGACCCCCATGGTCCAACCCCATGGATGCCTTCGTCCTCTTAGAATGATTTGTTATACAAACTTAAAGGTGATGGAAAATTTGCAAGTAAAATTTTATGTATTTTAGGCAATGGATCACTTTGCAAAACACATAAAATAATGGTTTTAAAACTTATTTAACAGCATAAAACATAGAAAAATATATCATATCATAAACACATGACAACAAAAATGATAAAGGAGTTCACCCCTCTGGCTACATCTCCTTGTCCAGCCTCCAACGTTGGGCCTCTTTCATTAAGTGCTCGAAATTATGTTTACATAGATTTACAGTGCTCATAATGTAAAAATTATGTCTCCATTGGCTTCAGAACAGTCAAAAGCCTCCAACTAGGCTCTTTGTTGGGCTCAATTTGGTGAAAAACTAAAGAAGTTATGCTCTCTACAAGTTGTTCTTGCTAACTGCTCTACAAACTTGACTGTATTGCTAAGCATTCTATGAATTCCACATTTCTAGGGCACGTCGAGCACCAACTTCACCTAGCGCCGGCAAGATTCCTGTCAGTTTGGGTACATTTTGTTGCTCCATTTAAATGCCCAGTAAGGCCTATTGTGAAAAATTTGGGCCCATTGGGGTCATGCACCCTGTGGCTGGGACTATCCGCTCGCCCCGTCACGTTTCCAACTCCTGCCGCTGCAAATTCAAAGCATTCAAAACATCAATTTATTAGATTTCAAGGAAAAAGGGTTAAGCATCCACAACTAAAAAACAGATCATTTGACAAAGCCCAAGAACTTTATAAAGTGGGTTTTGATTAATGAAAAATAAAAAAGTAAAAGCTATAAAAAGGTCATCCATGTGTTATCTCACTTCATTGTTGAATTTGTAAGTGCTAAGGAGAGAAAAAACATGATTTTGAGTGTTATTGGGCTAAGGGAAGAAATTATAGTAGTTTGTGGAAAAGCAGAAAGTGTTGCACACCTGGTAGTTAGCATTGCGCATTGGTAGAGTTCTCACAGTTGAAGATTGAACGGGTGTTGCGCATACAAAGAGCGTTGCGCACTTGAGAGGCAACGTCGTGCACCTGTGTACTAAGCTTCAAAACGACTCAAGTCACCCTAATTCACTTCATATTCCTTAATTGACCTCTCATCAAGTAAGTAAAGCTTCCCACCTAGTTTAGCAAGTATTTTTTATCAATTGCGATGATTTTCATATCTCAAAAAAAAACTAAACCCTAGCTATCCTCCAAATTGTCTCATAGATTTGCAAAGGGTACTTGTTTTTTGTTGTTTCTATTCCCTTAATCTATTTTCCCTAAACCCTAACCCTCCACATATAAACTCTTCTACATACTATTCCTAGAGCCCTATACCCTATTCCCAAACCCTAACTCCCACATCCTATTCCTTCACTACATTCATTTCATTATCAAACCCCTCATTCCACATTCATAATTCCATCCACTCCCCTCATTTCCCTAAAGAAAAACTTCCTCCTAACATTCACTTCCTTATACACACTACTTACCTCATATTTCAAAATCTCTTCATACTCATATGTTTTCACTTCAAATTCATAAGCATGGAGACAGATTCAGATTATGAGAGGGAGGAGGAAACTCTCAGTGATTCTTCCAGAGAAGCTCGTGTACCAAGAAAGCCACACAAAGGAGGAAAAATAATCTAGGAGGAGCCCACTACTCTTACAAAATTACTTGCTTCCCCTCTTGCTGTAACTTGCTTTAAACACCAGTCTCGTTATTAGTTTTGTGAAATGGTAGAGAGGGTGAAATTTCATCATGAGCTTGCTAGGTTGTTTGTTATGCATCTCCACAATGGCCGAGTGAACCTTGCTGGTGTCTCTTTCACCTTGACACCTGACACCATTTCAGCAGCAACAGGCATCCCTAATGTAGGTGAATAGTGGAATAAGGGACAACATGTGGGCAGAGAACATTATGAGCCTTACATTAAGGCTAGATATCACAGGCAAATTAGCAGATTTTTTCCTTTCAGATACTGGCATAACACTTATGCTCCTCTCATGAAACTCATCATCAAGTATTTCACCTATGAAGGAAGGTTTTCCCACCTATATACATATCATGTCAAATTGTTGATGCATTTCACAAGAGTGAGGATGATGAACCTCCCATACTTTATATGCAGGAATATTGAGAAGATGGCTCTCTATGTGCGAAGGAAACCTTTTCCTCAGCAATTCAGCTACATTTACCACTTCTCACAGATTAAAATTGTTGTTTTGAATCAGTTAAGCTTGTTGAACATACCATGGGATACCTCTATTGCCCATGAGATTTTCAAAATCCCTCAGGTGATTCCATCAGTGCTTCAAGAGGAAGGAGGAACATCAGAACAACCAGGTGTTCATGAGACTAAAACTACAGGTGTGCTAGTTTTTGTCACCTATGATAGAGGCATTAGGAGGCTTTTTGCTGCTGCCAGGCCAGTACTATCTCCACCAGGGGTGGAAAGGGTCTCGTTTTCTTGACTAGACCATAGGCAAATGTTATCTTCACTGGGAGTGAAAGGGGCTTTGCCTTCTTCTCCAACTATACAGGTTGGCCAGCAATCAAAGAGCAAAGACAAAGGGAAACAAAAGATGCATGAGGAGGTCCTTCCTGAAGGGCAAGATAGGGATTTTGTTTTGATTGAGGAGGATGTCACTGATTTGGGCTCTTAAAGCTCAAGACTCAAAGACATGATTATCAAAGAGAAGGAGGCTGAAATACAAGCCTTATCACTTGATCTTGAGAAGGCCAAATGGATCATCAATTTTCTTGAGCAGGAAAACAAGCAACTAACAGAGAAGCAAGCTATTATGGAACTACAAATGATTAGGGAAAATAGGCAAATGAAAAAGAAGAGAAAGATCAAGATGACCTCCCTTGAGCAAGAAATTGAGGATGACTGAGAATCATGGTTGGAGAGGGTGAACATTCACCTAGAAAAGATGCTTGAGAAAGCCAACAAAGAGAAGAAAAGTTTGCTCCATATGGCCTATCACTACCTAACCCAGAACAAAATTTCCAAAATAAGGGTGAAGAAGTTAAAGGCCAAGGTAAAAGGAGCTTTGAGGAGAAACAAAGAGAAAGATAAACTCAATATCTTGGCTGAAGTATCATTGGCTCATCAAAGCACTTAACAAGGGTCAATCATGCCAAATTTCAAGAAATTTGGAGAAATTTTTGTCAATTTTGAAATTTTTAATGTAAAAAACAGGGTTTTTCAGTACGCTTTTGTTGGAGGCATCTATTTGCAAAAAAAATTATATTTTTGAAATCAGCATGGAAAAATATGGAAGCTCAGAAATGGCTGAGAATTTTGGACAAGTTCTAGGTCTCCAAAAGGGCAAAAAACACCCAAAAAGTGCCCTCTCTACCACTTTTTTGCCACATAGGAAGCAGTCTTGGGAGAATCAATTTTTGGAGGGGCAAGTGGACTCCAAATTTAGAAATTCAAGTTTTTCCAGAAAGTAGACTCACTAAGCTTTCTAATGAGCTATCCTGCACCTGATTTGGACTGCGAGAAGCCTTCCAAATTTGACCTTGAAAAAGCACTACGCATAGAATCAATGGCGCTCCGCATAGGATGAATTTTCCTAGTTTTGCCTGATTTTCTAGATTTCACCTAGTTTTCTCTACAATTGACTTTTTCTTGCTCTGTTGGTGAAATTAGCATGGTTAATTATGTAACCTAATGTAATTATGGATGTAAAACACTTAATAAGGTAGATACATCAAATCAAAGGTGGTTTTGAACTGAATGAATTGGTTTCCTTGGTTTTAGAGGCAAATTGTTCCACTGCCTACTTTCTTGGTCCTAATTTAGATGTTGTTGAAACAACTCCTTGACTCATGGATTCGACCCCTGATGGCTAGCATAGGTGGTTTGATGCCTATATTATGTACTTTCTTAGTCATTTGTAAAGGTTGGACTCTTATGGATGCTTTGAGCTTCAGTAAATCACTTCTACAGTTTGGCAAGGAAATGAACTAGGGTTTTCCATCATTTTGTGGGATTCTTGTGGTAATGTGTCTTGGCATTGTTTCTTCCTTTGTTATTTAGTTTCTCTTATGTGTATATGTGCCAGCACCTATTTCTTTCTTCATAACTAAATGAATCAAGATAAATAGGTGGAATCCATTGATATTTAGTGCTCTACCTTGAGGATACATTTAGTTTTTAATGTTTTCTACTGTTTGAGGAGGACTCATGAACTTTGCATGCCCTCCGCAACTCCTCAATGGTCTTAGGCTTACCATCACACTCAATTCAAAGTGAAAAAACACCTACCTACCTCACCCCATAGAACATCTTGCAAATCTGAGTTGATTTCTTAGACCCAAAGCTCCCTTCTTCATTTGATCCAGCAACCAACTATCAAAATCAATCAAAATCCTCTGACCTTATATACCTAGCCTAAAATCAACATTTCATTTTAGTCATCTCAAGCCCTATTTGCCATATTGTAATTGAGATTGACAAGGAGAGAGCCCTCTCTCAACTTGGTAGGGCTAGCTACCAGGTTAAGCATGGTTTGATGTTACCCTAGACCTGCCTTCCTTCAGCCTGAGGTGGATCCAGGCACTAACAGAATTTAAATCTCCTCAGTGACAGTTAGGATTAACCAAATTTTGTTGACCCCTGGGGTGCCAAGTGGCAGCCTATGATTCGGCCACATGGGATCCCACCATTGGTCCACATAAAAATATCCAACCAACAATCAAATGCTTGCCAACATCGAACCAATCACAATTGGAAACTTAGTAGCCTGCCATTGGCCCATGAGGTACAATCAACCTGCCCAGTCAGCAGCCTTGTAACCAACTTGTAATTTTTTTTACCTGTTTCTAAAAACTATCTGAACATGATATCGAGATCATACAATATTGGTTTTGAGCAACTCAAGTTGCGTTGGATTCATGTTGTCGAGATCCATACTTTGGTACACGTTTTGAGCACTTTTTAACAATTTGAATTTTGAGAACTTTTGTTCAACTTAATAATATCAACCTGCTTCTCAATAATGAAGAGAGGATATACACAACTTTGTTCTCTAGCTTAGAAGGCTTTGATATTTAGAAATCGAATTTATCTGCCTTTGCAGTTCAGTTTAACTAGTTTTTATAGTAGTTGGATTCAAATTCTAGGTCATTTTAAAACAATAAAAAATGTGTAGAAATAAAATTTCATAGTGAAGTTCTCATGGATGTTAAAAATCAAAATGTCATAATTAAATTATTAATGGCTCGAGTGAAATTTGATTGTTTCCAAATATTTTAGAAATCTTCTTTATAACCTATGAAGTCAAACTTTATATTTAGAATATTTTTAAATTTACAAAAAACAGGGATAAAGGATTACGTTTCATTTTGAAAATTTATTTTCATTTTATCTTTTCAATATTGATAATTTCATTTCACATGAAGTGGAAAATAATTTAAAATTTCTTATATAGAGAATGTTATACAAAGAATACTATGAGGAAAATTATGTGTATTGTGTACAACTGGTTGGAGGTGTCTTTTTTGTTTCAAAATAAAACGTGATAATGGAGTAGAATATTCTAAACAATGATAATCGTGGAGTGGTTGATATGGCGGAGTGTGTGTATTGATGTGGATACAATTATATAATAGTGTTTCTTAAATATGGATACATCCTATTAGATTTTTTTGGTTTAGTCTAGATTTTTTAAGTTTTGTACATTTTATTATTAGTATATGTGTTATATTTTATTTTAATATTATATTGTGTTTTTAATTTTTTGGAATGTCATGTCAAAGTGTTTATGAGATTATGAATTTCATTGGTTTGAAATTTTTTATGAGATTATGAATTTGCATTGTTTAAAATGTGTTTTTAATAAATATTATGCAAATTACAAATTGAGACTTACCATTTTATATGTGTGTGTGTGTGTGTGTGTGTGTGTAATGATTTGATAAATGTTTCACTTAATTTTAACAACCATTAGTTGCACTCAAAAGTTTCTAATGTGAGTGGTTCAATAAAAACAAATTTTAATTATAAGAAAAAATCACAATTCATTTGATGAAAACTTTAATATCATATTGAAAAAAGAAATAACTACAGTGATAGGATCACTCAACTATATTTTTTTCATCAATGGTTGTTTAAGGTTGAGGATTCTTTCACAAAACGTGACGCTAATATTTAATAGCATTGAATCGAAAATCTCAAATAATTTTTGAATAATTTAAGCATATTTTGAACCTAAGGATTCTTTCATGGAACGTGATGCTAATATTTAATAGCATTGAATCGACAATTCCAATTAATTTATGAATAATATAAGCATAAACTGTGTGCTTATGCTTCTGGTCAGTTCTCTCCACACCATAAAAATTATTTCATTGCTGAGAAAGAAATATTAGCCATCTTTAATGGAATTCAATGTTTTGAATTATATTTAGCACTAGTGAAGTTTTTAATTAGAACAGACTCAATGAACTTCAAGTATTTTCTATCTACAAAAATATCAAGACAGGTTGCAAGAGGAAGACTGCTTTCATGGCAGATATGGTTTCAACAGTTTGAGTTTGACATTGAATGGGTACTAGGTAACTCCATTTATCTCGCTGATTCTTTAACTAGGGACATGAACAAAGCATTTTTTACAATTCCAGGAAAAGAGCCAGCAGATGATGATTTCAGCACATTCGTATATAGATTCAATATTTTTGAAAGTCATCTTGGTCATCTAGCAGAAGAGATAAAGAAAGTTGTAGGACTGAGATTGCGAATAAATCAATGGATTCAAAAATTCTAGGCTTGGCAGTCAAAGAATGTGGGTATAACACTAGGTTTGGATGTTGAATTGGTAAATGTCTATCCACTACCCAATATGAAAGTCAAATTCTATTTCAAATACCTAAATGATATTTGGTCAAGCTAGTATACACATGAAATGATTTGGATCCTAAAAGTCTTGAATTATTATCAGCTGATAGGAGGGATAGATTTTTCACTTGGCATATTTACTGGAGCAAAGATGTTGGACTTAGAAACCATTCATGTTCATGATAACATAGAAAGATATCTCTTGTCTCTAAGAATTCCAGATATATTTGATGAGCTTGAGGCATCATTTTTACAAAGATTCGATGAAAATTATTTAGCCAATGATACATTTCCTCAATATGAGATCTTTGAAAAATTTGATGATTGGGAGATTAGAGAAGGTTTTTGCAGAAAGAAATAGACAATTAGGACTTCTCAATGTGTCTAAAGAACACTACAATATTTAAGAACTTTCTCTTTTCCTTGGGACTATCATAGTTTAAGATTGAGAGAAAGTCTTTCGCCCAATCCTTTTGCTCAATTTTTCTGTCATGAAAATATGGGATCTACTAATGTTGCAGATGACAGTGAACTTGTTAAACAAATAACTCTTTGGTTCAAAGAGGTTGGAAAATTGAAATTGACAGAAAAGAAGAAAATCTTACAAAATATTGATGAACTACAAGGGGAACCAAAGGTTTTGAAATTTGTAATTAATCAAAAGGCACTAATCATGATAAGTATAGTGTCTGGGAATTGGAACCATAATGTAGTTTATATGGTCAGTATGATGTTATCCAACAAAATTTGCTCTTCTATAATTTTTGAATTAGGTTGGCAAGCAAAAACTTTGATAAATGAAAATTTCTGACTCTGGGTATAGCATGCAATAGAAACCTCCAATAACATGTTTCAAATTTTTAAGTGGGAGCTTCTATATGGAATTGAGCTTGTTGTTAAGCCTATGCTAGCTTTTATAAAAACCTACAAAGATTCCTTTCTTGACATAGAAGTAAATCCTATCTCTTTTATAGATAGATGGACAAAGAAAGATTTGATGTTCACCCCGCAAGAAGAGAATCTTCATACGATAAAAGCAAACAAAGAGATCGAACAATATTCAACAGGAAAAGAATTTTTAAAAGGTAAAGAAACAATAACAGCACTTGGAAAAGGAAAAGAAAAAGATGAAGATACCTTCTTTCCGGACATGTACCAAGATGTGCAGGACCCAGAAAATATTGATTAGGAAGAAGAATACTCAAAGATGATGACTCGCAACTATTCAAAGATTATGGGAGAGTCTTCAGAGGACAATTATGATGGTGATAGAAGTACGAAAGGACCTTGGTAGTTTTTTTTTGTATTCAGAAAAGTCGAGTAGGCACTGTCGAGATTAGAGATATCTGACAGGACCCTCAATTATTTCCACTTTGTGTCTTGTCATTTTAGATAGGATAGCTTCCATTGAGTAGTTATAAAATGGAGATCATACACCAAGAAGCCCATGAGTTGAAATGAGTGCTTCTTTGATCTCTAAATGTATTGCTCTGTGCAAATATTTTCTTGTAATTTTTATTTGAGTTAATATTGAAGCCTGTTGGGCCGCTTGTCTGAGGATAGTTCTGTAAAATTCAAAAGAACTTGGAGATATAAAGTGATGGCATTTTGAAGACCCAAAGGAGAGAGGTCGTGTGCGCTCATATTCTCAGTGTGAGGATTTTCAGAAATCTGGTAACCCTTCGTTCACCTTCGATATTTCTCAAGTAAGTTATAGAAGTCCCGTCTTGATAGTTGCATTATTGGTATCAGAGTCCCATGTCTTTTCTTGCAAAAGAAGCACTATAAACTATAGACAGAGTCTGAAGTTAGCCAGGAAGCCTTCAAAATGCTTTTGTTATACAATTGCGAATTAGATAAAAGCTGCTTCAGTCAATCTCTGGTTTAGTTTGTAAAGTTTCATAATGTCAAGTCTTCTACGCTCTTTCTCTACTATAGATAAACGAACTGTAAGTAAAGTAGACTCTTGATCTACTGAAGTAAATCATTTCGAACATGAAAAGATAGAAGACCCTGAAATTTGGAACCCACCTATTCTTAGCTCCAAAGAAATTTACAAAGTTCCATCTGTCTTTAAAATTTCAAAGAAAATATTGTTGAAAGAAGTTGAGTTAAAAATAAAAAACTCAAGTCCTTTTGTCCAAATAGTCGGTCTAAATCATTTCTTAGAAGATGAACTTAAACGATTTAGAGACTATGCTAGAGAAAAAAGATTTCTTATTTACATTTTAGAGGTATAAGGATTGGCCTAGCTCCTTTGTTCCGTCACGGACTAAATACACCCTGCATATCAAAAATATTTGATACTAGGCATAATAACTATGATCATGCCCAAATTGGGACTATCATGGGAAATTTTTCGTCTGGTTGTCAATACGAGACAATATATCCAGATTACGCATTCAGTCTTTTAGATGCACATCTTAAGGATTGCTAGAAAATCTTAGTTGGAGTTCAAGGTCTCCAAATGGTATAAGATAATGAATATTTGTCTGTTTTAATCCAAACCCCATTTCAACTCACAAATACTGTTCATACGAAGTTGAAACAATGTGTGTTAAAGGATTGTGTGAGTGTTGGTGTTAGTAATTCTCAAGTCAAAGATGTACCTTATGATAAAGAATCTCTTCCAAGTGACTGGTACATCCAATATAAGTCATTTGAAAACTCAGACAATCTAAAAGGTAAATCAAGAAGAATGACTGTCAAGGATGGTCGTTTTCGAATTCTACCAGATAGGTCAATTGTACTTGAGCCTGTTTCCAAACCAAAAAGATATGTCTTACCAGTATACATTGAGAAAGCATCCACAAGTAGCCAAAAGTCCTTTACCAAAATTGTATATAATCATCCTATTTTAGAGTCCAATGAGTCTGTATAGTCTAATCGGTTGTATATACCTGAAGAAAACCTTTCTTCACGGTCAATAAAATGTTTAGAACATCCACTTCCCAATTTCCACCCATGGTATAATTTCAATATGAAAACCATCGTTTTGTTAGAGGGGGGAAATGGCCACCAAAAACTAAATTATTAACTTCCTCTTCTCAGTCTAAATAGCCACCCACTTGACCCGATTGTGCCCCATTTTTAGAACACAATTCCAATAACCCAACCGACTTAGATCAAGTATATCAGATAGGCAACTATCTGACTACCTAGTGTGCACATGGAGAGGATGTGTTAGATGACTTGGGTAGGCAATTAGATCTGATAAATGAAAATTTTAAACTACCATATGAAGAGCAGCAGACAGAAAAGGCTGAAAAGGAAGAAAGAAGAAAAAGAAGACAGAAGAAAAAGGCAAAAGAAGTTCCCAAGTTTAGAATAGATATGAGTACTCCAAACTACTGGGATCAAGAAGAAGAAGCTGAAACCGAAGAAGCAGTTTCAGCCACTAGTGCTGAAGAATCTGGCTCTAAAGTCTTTAGTAATCCCTTGAAGATAACCAGAACAAAAGAAGATATGTATAAACCAGACAAATCTTTATCTTCAAAGAAAGAAATAATGATCTTAGATCAAGCTGCTTCAAAGTTTCCTTCATTCATTTTGCCATCCATAAATAATCAGAATAAAGCCCATGTTTTTAAAGAAGTTGCAAAATACCCAAGAGTTGAAGAAGACTTATATGCTGCTAACCAAGTGGGTATGTGTTAGATCTAGACAACTCTTCAAATCCAGGAGAATCCATTAGAGTTTGGATTGGTGCCTTGTATCAAATGCAAGTCACAACAAAACTGGATAATGTCTCCATCGTGGTCCTTGCAGAAAAAAGAATGACAAGAATTGTTTATGATTGGTGAATGGGACCATCTAATGAAGAACGTCGAGCAGTAATGGAAGCAGGTTTGTCAACACTTGAACTTTTGTTAAAAACTCAATTTGTACTAGAACCTGTAGATGAAAAGAAACAACTTATAACAAACTTAAGCAGAATGGAGTTAAGAGATTTAAAATATCTTGATCAATTTGGAAAATACTTCATGGCAAAAGTCTTTAAAGCTAATTTTTCCAATGCCACTGCTCAGAAAATTACATTTCTTTCAAAGCTTCCAGGGAATTTAGGAGATCTAATAATGAAAGATCTTGATGTACAAAATAAAAAGATAGATTAGATTTATTGGGTTGATATTTTGTTTAGATGTATAGAAAATGTAAAATATTTATGTTGACAGAAGAAGGCTCATGATATTACACCAAGCTCAAATGTTTGTAGAGCAATACTGCCATGGACACATTTTAAGAAAAAGAAAACAAAAATAAAATATGGAATATTCAAGCACAAGAAGATCTCAAATCCCAAGAGGCCATTCAGAAAATTTTAATTTAAAAAAAGAGAAATAGACCAAGAAAGAATAATTGTTGTTTTATTTGCAAACAAGAGGGTCATTTCGCAAGAAAATGTCCAAATAGTTCCTCAAGAAAATTAAAAGCCTATTTTGAAATAGAGGAATTTAAGGATGACTGGCCTATTGTCTGTTTAGAAGATGATGTATCTGATGTATATATTTTAACAGATGCCCCAAAAGAATAAAATGATGAAATTGTTCAAAAAATGAATATTTATAAATATTGTTCTGACGATGATTCTTTTGAAGAGGAAGAATTGCATTACAGTGATGAATATGAAGACAGTGACACAAAAGTCACTGAAGAAACTAAAGACAGTTCAGAAGAAGACAACCTCATAAGTTTTGCAGCAAATCCCAAAAGATAAAGGTAAGCAGCCAATAACACCTTTAAAACAGTTCAATTCTTTTTGCCCATATAAAAAGGCTATTGCTGCCTCTACATCTTTAGTTGTTCCAGAGTATGATAGAATTGAAGAACAAAATCTTTTGAAAAAGATATTGAAGACAAACAGCCTGATCTATATTCCAGTTGAAGTTCGGGTTAAAGGTGATTGGATTAATGTTGATGCTTTTTTTGATACTAGTGGATCCAATAACCTTGCTAGACCATCTTTGTTCAAACGTCTCTAGAAACCACTACAAAACATCTTAGTGTCTGAAATAGTTGGTGGCTCAATCAAATTAACCCATTACGCTGACGATGTTCCTTTAAAAATTGGGGGGAATATTATAAAACATTTTTCCATCCAACATTACGACCCATCTACAAGTTTGATGCTAGGAATGCCTTTTATTAATTCAGTGCTCCCTGTGACTATCAATGAAGATAAGATGATAATTAACTTAAAGAAAAAAGTTATTTATGTGCCAAGACTATTAATTGCAAATTCAGAAGCTAGAAAAGGAAATAGTCTGAAGAAAGCAGGAGCAAGAAAACCACAAAAAGACTCTAACAATTGGCAAGAGGTATTACAAATATATGAAGAAAGAGTAGAGACTAAAAATAAACAAAAGGCATGTACAAATTTGAATTGGTCAAAAGAGAAGAGTTCTATCCATGAAAGATTGCTAAAAATTTGTTCAGAAAATCCTCAGCAATTCTGGGAGGTAGAATCCCCCAAACAAGAGATAGTAACTTTACATGATAATGGAGTCAAAGGAAAATTGATTCCTTGCACTCCTAATGATGAACAGGAGGTTAGAAAACAAATAAATGAATTGTTGAATTTAAGGTTAATTGAACCAAGCACTTCTCACTATTCCTATTCTACATTTCTTGTAAGAAATCATTCAGAGATTGTTTGAGGAAAAGATAGAATGGTTATAAACTATAAACATGTTAATGCAATCACTCAAAGTTTCCATTATCCTTTTCCAAGGCCAAAAAAAATAATGCAAAAGATCCATAACGACAAGATTTTCAGCGAATTCGACGTGAAGTCTGGATACTACCAAATTCAAATAGAAGAAGCTGATAAGCATAAAACTTCCTTCACCTATCCAGCTGGTTTTTACCAATGGAAGGTTGTATTGTTTGTATTAAAGAATGCCCCTACATTCTTTCAAAGGAGAATGGATTATATTTTTGGTAAATATGATGTTATAGTAACTTATATAGATGACATTCTTGTACATAGTCCAGATTTACAAACCCATTTGCAGTGTTTAGAGATTTTTCTGAAAGAAGTACAAAGTCATGGTATTGTATTATCCGAGAAGAAAATGGTTCTCTTTCAAGAAAATATAGATTTTTTGGGGATTAATGTGGTAAACGGACTGATACAAATGCAACCCCATGTTTTGACAAAATTGTCTCAGTTTCCTGATGAATTACCAGATACCAAGTCTATCCATATATTTCTAGGTGTGTTGAATTATATTCATAAATACATCCGAAAAGTGTTTGAGAAAAAAATTCCAATTAGGCAGCACTTGAAAGGGGGATGGTCTCAAGCAGCTACTGCAGCAGTCAAATCTTTGAAATCAGAATGCCAGCAACTACCTAAATTACAACCTCCAGGAGATGGACTTCTGATATTACAAATAGATGCTTCTGATAGTTTTTGGGGAGTTGTCGATTTTGAAAAATGGGAGGATGAAGAAGAAAATTTATGTGCTTATGCTTCTAGTGATTTCTCTCCACACCAGAAAAATTATTGCATTACTGAGAAAGAAACGTTAGCCACCTTTAATTGAATTCAATGTTTTGAATTATATTCAGCAACAATGAAGTTTTTAATCAGAATAGACTCAATAAACTTAAAGTATTTTCTAACTGCAAAAATATCAAGACAGCGTGCAAGAGGAAGATTGCTTTCATGGTAGATATGGTTTCAATAGTTTGAGTTTGACATTGAATGGGTACCACGTAACTCCAATTATCTAGCTAATTATTTACCCAGGGACATGAACAAAGCATTTTTTACAATTCCAGGAAAAGAGCAAGCAAATGATGATTTCAGCACATTCATATATAGAATCAAGATTTTTGAAAGTCATCTTGGTCATCTAGCATAAGAGAAAAAGAAAGTTGTAGGACTGAAATTGCGAAGAAATCAATGGATACAAAAATGCCAGGCTTGGCAGTCAAAGAATGTGGGTATAACACTAGGTTTGGATGCTGAATTGGTAAAGGTCTATCCTCTACCCAATATGAAAGTCAAAATCTATTTCAAATACCTAGATGATATTTGGTCAAGCTAGTATACACATGAAATGATTTGGATCATAAAAGTCTTGAACTATTATCAGCTGATAGGAGGGTTATATTTTTCACTTGGCATATTTACTGGAGCAAAGATGTTGGACTTAGAAACCATTCAAGTTCATGATAACATAGAAAGGTATCTCTTGTCTCTAAGAATTCCAGATATATTTGATGAGCTTGAGGCATCATTTTCACAAAGATCTGATGCAAATTATGCAACCAATGATACATTTCCTCAATATGAGATATTTGAAAATTTTGTTGATTGAGAGATTAGAGAAGGTTTTTGCAAAAAGAAACAGACAATCAAGACTTCTCAATGTGTCCAAAAAACACTACAATATTTAAGAACTTTCTTGTTGCCTTAGGACTATCATAATTTAAGATTGAGAGAAAGTCTTTCGCCCAATCCTTTTGCTTAAGTTTTTTGTCTTGAAAATATGGGATCTACTAATGCTATAGACAACAGAGAACTTGTTAAATAGATACCTCTTTGGCTCAAACAGTTTGGAAAATTGAAATTGACAGAAAAGAAGCAAATCTTACAAAAGATTGATGAACTACAAGGAGAACCAAAGTTTTTGAAATTTGTAATTAATCAAAAGACACTAATCACGATAAGTATAGTGTCTGGGAATTGGAATCATAATGTAGTTTATATGGTCAGTATGATGTTATCCAACAGAATATGCTCTTTTATAATTTTTGAATTAGGTTGGCAAGCAAAAACTTTGGTAAATGAAAATTGCTGACTCTGGGTACAACATGTAATAGAAACCTCCACTAACATGTTTCAGATTTTTAAGTGGGAGCTTCTAGATGGAATTGAGCTTGTTGTTCAACCTATGCTAGCTTTTGAAAAAGCCTACAAAGATTCCTTTCTTGACATAGAAGTAAATCCTCTCTCTTTTACAGATATATGGACAAAGAAAGATTTGATGTTCACCCCGCAACAGAGAATCTTCATATGATAAAAACAAACAGAGAGATCGAATAATCTTCAATAGGAAAAGCATCTTTAAAAGGTAAAGAAACAGTAACAACACTTGGAAAAGGAAAAGGAAAAGCTAAAGATACCTTCTTTCTAGACATGTACCAAGATGTGCAAGACCCAGACAATATTGATTGGGAAGAAGAATACTCAAAGATGATGACTCGCAACTATCTAAAGATGATGGGAGAATCTTCAGAGGACGATTATGATAGTGATAGAAGTCTGAAAGGACCTTGGTAGTTTTTTGTTTTGTATTCCGAAAAGTTGAGTAGACACCGTCGAGATCAGAGATATCTGATAGGACCCTCAATTATTTCCACTTTGTGTCTTGTCATTTTGGATAGGATAGTTTCCGTTGAGTAGTTATAAAATGGAGATCATACACGAAGAAGCCTACAAGTTGGATTGAGTACTTCTTTGATCTCTGGATGTAATGCTCTGTGCAAATATTTTCTTGTAATTTCTATTTGAGTTAATATTGAAGCCTATTGGGCTGCCTGTCTGAGAATAGTTCTGTAAAATTCAAAAGAACTTGGAGATATAAAGCAATGGTGTTTTGAAGACACAAAGGAGAGAGGTCGTGTGTGCTCATATTCTTAGTGTGAGGATTTTCAGAAATCTACTGACCCTTTGTTCGCCTCCGATATTTCTCAAGTAAGTTACAGAAGTCTTGTCTTAATAGTTGCATATTTTGAATGAGGTTCAGTGGGATAAAAATTCAAGTCATTGGTATATAAAGAGATATTTAACTTACAAAGAGATATTTGAGAGAAGGGAAAACTTTTATACCATTTAGTTTATGGAAATAAAAAACTAGGAGAATAAGATATTTTATGCAAAAGGTTTCGAAAGTGAAAGGCATGTCGAAAAGTTGAATACTTTAAGCATATTTTGAATGAGAAATAAAATAAAATCTGAAGTAGTTGGTTAATTAAGACATATTTAACATATAAATAGATATTTAATTTATGGAGAAGAAAATTTTTATACCATTTAGTTTATGGAAATAGAAAATTTTAAAAATAAGAAATTTTATGAACAAGGTCTGGAATGGAACAAGATTTTGAAAATTTACATAACACATTAAGATTCAGTTTAGAGGGATTATATTTCTTAGAGCATAGTTTTTTTTAATAGTGTAAACTTTGCAAACTTTAAAAACAAATTTATAGTTTGAGATATTTAAATATAGATGTTATTTGTTTTAAGTAATACACTGATAAAATGTTTTAACCAACCTCATGAATTAAAAAACCTATTTAATTTAAAATATGATTGGTCTATAAAATGAAAGTAGCATATAGGCTCTACAAAGGTTTTACGGACAATTATTTATAGGTTATTGTTGAAGTCTTTCCTAGATGCTTAGTTAAGTTTAGTGGTCTCCAAGTATGTAACGGTTATATAAAATCACCCACATTCACTATCATGTTAATTTTATTAATCCCATATACGATAAAAAAATCTACAAAATCTAGGTAATAATTTATTAAAAAGGAAAATAATTATTTGTAAAACATGTTTCTATTTTTAACCAATATTTTGTTTAATTAATAAATGAAATACAAAGTCTTTTATCATTTCATGCAACTAAGTCAAATTTCTCTACATGTAATGGAATACAAACTACATATCATGTAAGCATAAGTAATATAGTAGCATGGTTGGTACTGAAGTTCTTAATTCTATATAATTGATTTTTTAGTTTTTAATTTGCAAGAAATATAAGTGGAATGAAAGAAAAAAATATGCAACAACTAAACTTTTGAATGACACATCAGAGTAATCATTTTTTCTTAATAGTCCTCATATATGGATATAGGTGCAAACATTTTGATTGCATGCTTCACTAGGCTATCATAATAATCTTATGAGCAATTCTTATATCACTCATGGTTCAAGTTCATTTAGTTCTTTGTAAATCAACTACACAAAATCATTAAGATAAGGTCATAAATATTGCATTCATATAAATCCATACATAAAATTGAATTAAATGCTTTTGTAATCACATGGTTTATGCTAATGATTAAGTAATATATTTTTTCATATTTTTTTCTAAACTTGCGTCGCAGGGACTACATTGCCATGCAACCCGTGTTTAAAGACTTGTGGAGTAGTTAAATTCAATAATGTCCACAATTTTAGGAAACAATGCTTGGCTATGTTAAATGTGATCTTGAATTATAATTTATAAGGATTTGTGAGAATTAAAGCGAAATAGATATCGCAAATGATTGGAATCTAAAATGGGTATGTGTTGAAAAATATATTTTAAAATAAATATTTATTTTTCAAAATTAAAAAGTATAACTTGTATTAGTGGGACACCCCCAGGTGTTGTAAATATTTCTTAGTCACTTTACCATTGTGGACTTAGTAATTTACTAAGTAGGGGAAAATATGGATGTTGGAATAGTTGATATGGTAATTAGTTATTTGTTTTGTTTCTTTAAAAAAAAAAGACACCTTGTCTCTATGAGAAGTCCTAGAATTTGTGGATGGGGCTCGCTAATTCTCTTTTATCAAACAGTTAGTAGTTAGGAGAAATTATCTCTTTTGTCTCTCTTCTTTTACCGTGACGGGGAGGGGAGGAGGAGGAGAGAGGAAGGATGCTGCCTAGAAGTGGATTCCTTGAGCTAGACCAGAACCAGTGGGAAAAGACTTCAGTAAACAGACTTTCCTATGTGGAAGGAAGGTAAATTCTAGGTTGGACTGGAGTTCCTAATGCCATTTAATTCAAACTGATACCTAAGTGACTTAACTAAGAAATTTAGGAGCTTGGGGGGAGAAGATTGAACGTAATAGCCAATTTCTCATTGGAAGGGTGGAGTGGCCTCGCCTGTAAATTCTTAGTCATCAAATAACATATAAGTGTGTAACTAGTTAAGGGCTTGGTCTTCCTTTTTGTGTTTATTTAAAAAAAAAAGAGAGACCATTATAGACCATTATATGTGCTTTCCTTGAGAGCCACTATTTATTTGTTTGATATAAATTGCAAAACTGGAATTGAGAACCACTATTTATATATTATGATTAAATTGCAAAGTTGGAATAGAAAGCCATTGTTTAGATGCAAATGAAAATACCTTGAAAATTATTGTTGTTATTTACTTATGTAAACAAAATTGGTGTCAACAACAGAAGTTATCATAAAAATCTACAAACTAACAGTAATGACTGGAACAGGGCAATGTGCACCTTAAGCACACGCGTAGGAAGTTGTAGAAAAAAAAAACAAGGAATCAATTATGGGTTTTCTAATTTGAAGTTTGGAAAGAAATGACCTCTAAGAGAAGTTCTAGAACTCCGTACAGAACCCTACAGGGTTACAGAGAAATTTCCTAGCTCTTCCTGACATTAATTGAGAAGGGTCTTGAAGTAAAATGTGCAAGATTTAATTTCAGTAATATCCATAACTAGGGAATAACGACCTCACCCCATGATCCAGGTACATATTGGTGGGCACCCACCCATTCCACTTGAAACCCCACCATTATTTCTTTCAGTTTTTCAGTTTCCTTATTTGTAGCACAATTTACTTTTTTTGGCAGTTTTTCAGGTCCTGAACTTCCAAACCCATTCTGAGGCCCTAGAGGATGATTTTCTGGAAAATTGGACCAACATGGGTAATTTAATGATGTTTATCATTCAAAATTTGTAGTCCTCGGATAGATCTTTCTAACAAGGAATTGTGGGTATCAAACAGAGGTCGTATGCCAAAGTTACGACCCTGGGAAGTTGATGTACCAATTTACCCAAATGGGGCCAATAGTTTGGTGCTTCATCTCCTAGGGTTAGGTTTTTGGATGTTTAGGGTTTTGCATTGTTTCTAAATAATAAATAGGCCTTTGAGCCTCATTGTAACACAATTCGTAGGCATATAGCCACCACATCTCTTCTCATAGATAAGCTACCATCATCCAGGCTAGTCTTATTTCCATTTTGTTTGTAAGCATATTTCAGTATTTGATATTAATGAAATGAAGTGTTGTTTCTACTACATCTTTGTATTTATGGTTATATATGTAATTTGTTGTGTTCCTGTTTAAATCTGGATCACCCCAGATTTATTCTTCACGACCAGCCAAATGGGACAACTTGAAGAATAGTTCTGAGGAAGGCCACTAGGGTGAAGAGCTTTATAACATTTTCCCTTACATAGTAACGACAAGCAAGTCTAAGCTTATGGGGCCATTAAGGAAGTTAAAATAAACCATGAATTTAACTGGAACTAGAAATCGTCAGTACTGTGCCTAATAAATTAATTATAAGACAAATGAATAAACCTCAGGCGTAGCTCATCATCTAGGAAGACCAACATCAGAAAGATTGTCATTTGAAACCCACAAGGGAATGAAAAAAAATATACATCCGCTTAAACAAAAACAATCACCAAATAATTGTAGACCTCTTAAAATAACTGCATCGTTTTAACTATATAAAACATATATCAAGGCAGAGCCATATGTTCGAATCTTTCTCACAAAAAATATTACAAACTATGCTTTGTTTTGTCCAAGCGAAAAGGGGACTAAAAACCCCGTATTATAAATATAGACATATTACAATCTATCCATAATTAAAATGGCCTTACAACATTGAATCCCTAGAATTACAAGCTAGATCAAAGCATAGGATAACCCAAAACTATCTATGATGAGATGCTACTAAGAAGTTAGGGTAGTCAAACCTAGAACATGGTAGATTAAACCCATTATGAGCACCGTGCAACCATGACCTCACATTCATCAGGAGAAGACAAGATATGGATGAAATCTAACCTACTATAAATTCAAAGATGTAGTTAGCAGACTTTAATAAGAAAACTAAAAACAAAATGTAAACCCTTAGAGTCCACAAGACTGCCTGTGAGGAGTAGTTTGAGGCCACACCATGCCAAGTCCCTACAAAATTAAAGTATGGTGGTTAAAGTACTTGTAACAAAATTATACCATAATCAGGTCTGACCAATACCAATTATATGTGTGGAGTATTAAATACTTGAAAGTAGATTATGGGTAATGCTTCTTCTTCACTGGAGAGCAGGGGTCCAAGACTTGTCAGAATTACCTATACAACTAGGGAAAAATTAGTGAAGTAAACACATAATTCACTGCAAGCTACAACCAAAAACTTTACAAGTTCAAGAAAATAAGTTGTACAGTTAGGATACCTTATCATGGAGAGAATTCCAAGAGTGAAAACCCTCTTCCACTATGGTCATAGTTGCAGAGCATCTAAACCCTAGAGAAAATGACTGAATGGACCTCAATCCTGGATTCAAAAATGGAATTCGTTACTCAACCAACCCTCATTAACTTGTGACCATCATATCTATCACGGTTTGATGGCACAATGGATAAGTTCCCAGGTGTCTAGGTTTGAAGGACCCTTCCCAAAACTTCTCATGGAAGTGATAAGGTTCATCCAGGATACCATTAAGGTTTAATAAATATTGTTGCACATGTTTTAGGACCTTCGTTCGGGGCTCAAAGGCCTAGAAGGATAGGTATTAATAGCATGAGGTGCATGGAATTAAAATGACTCTCATACAATAATTTAAGTATTGACATTGTCACTGAAGGAAACCAATATAATATGAGTACATAAACCTTTTCCATGGTTAACCTTTGATATTTCA
The DNA here is from genome assembly GCA_000404065.3 of Pinus taeda. Lineage (NCBI taxonomy): Eukaryota > Viridiplantae > Streptophyta > Pinopsida > Pinales > Pinaceae > Pinus > Pinus taeda. Next base: position 56,791 of record APFE030124888.1, on the reverse strand, counting down.
ATTCATAGGTAAGACCAAAACATTCAATAAACTATTACACCAATGATTCATATTATAAGTGCTTGCAAGGTATTAGAAAAGAAATCAAGTCCATGGTATTTGAAGAATTCTGTAAGTAAGATTAAATTAAACTATGTAATGATATTATTTAACCCATTTGGGAAAAGTTTTGGGTAATGTCTAGGATCATATATATATATATTTTTAACAGTTATTAAATGTTCATGGTTTGGGGCTAGTGTTTGTCACAAGTGGTATTAGAGCCAAGTGTTACTACACAGATGGGTATGTGTAAAATAACAAAAGTGATTATGATGCATAGGGAAGATGGTTCAGTATGAGAAGGGGAATAGGGACTACCTCATCAAGAGGGGCAAACAAAATATTTGGACCAACGCCTGTACTAGAACATAACCCAGAAATTTGGGTACAACTGGGTGAAGGAACAAAGAACACAAATGCTATGTTGTTAGAAATAGTCTAACAATTGTGAGTAAAGAGAAACTAAGGGAAGAAAATGAAAGGTTATGGTTAGAACAAGAAAAGATTATGAAAATCCTTTCAAACAGGAAAAATGAAAGGAATTTGAATCCCAGTCAAGATGAAGGTAATAGAGAGGAGTTTCACAGACAATAAGAAGAACATCTAGAGTCTAAGGGAAGTCGAGCTGGCAATGAAGAGGAATTTGATAATGTCTCCAATGGAAAGGGAGTTAAAAGATAGAAAACCAAACTTCAAGGGGAATTCAAGAAGATAAAACCCCTGATTTATGATGGAGAAGTTGAGAAAGTGGCAAAGACTTGGTTAATTAACATGAATAAATACTTCCAAATATATGAATACGATGATAATTTAAAAGTGAAGATGGCAATATACCAGTCGCAAGGCAAAGCCACCTTATGGTAGGAAGAAATTAAAATGGTTCAAGTGTTAGTGTGAAAATTCTTGGAAGGTGTACCAAAAATACCTCACTTAAGTCATTAGGTGACAAGTGACCCTAACAACAAGTTGATGGCTATTATTGATTCAGATTTGCAACACAGACATAAAACCTGCAGTAAAAGTAGATACGATCTAGAACAGAAAGTAGCAATATAAAATATCTAGTATAATAACCCAATTGGAAAGACTTTTTTGAATAAATAAATATTTTATTAATAACACCTGGTGAAGGAGATCTACAAATGGGTCTATAAGTACCCCTCTGTGGGATGGGTCCTTTGATGTCTTTGATGCTTCAAAAAATGTTTCTCTCTCTCAATATGTGAAAAACCCAGAGAAAAGTAGAGAACTCAAAATGGAAGTTCAAAGAAAAAGACAATAATGTTGACAATGATTATGATCATGGTGAAGACTGAATGAAAAACCCTCCTATTTATAACAAAGTATTGAGTTAATCTAAAAAATGGAGAATAAAAAAATAATATTAACCAAATTCAAATCTAACTGCTTGGAATACTTTATTATATTCAATTGGAGAGGGAAAAGATATTTAAAATGGTTAAATACTTTTATTTAGAAATAATTAACAAATAAAATGATTTATTAATTATTTCACTAGAATTAAGAAAGGTGTGAAATCAAAATAATTATTAAATAGTGATTTAATAATTATTCTAATAACAGACATAAGGAAAATGAAATAAATAATGATTTATGTAAATATTCCTAAGGGATTTAGTCAAATGTAACAAGGAATCATTATTTAATAATTATTCCTAGAGAAAATTAAATAAATAATGATTTATCTAATTATTCTCATGAGTCTTTTTATTTAAATCAGAAAATAATTTAATAAATGTGGTTTGCCAAATTATTTTCCACACTGAAAGTGATTTTTCTATGGTAAAATCAATCTACATGGTGTATTTCGATCCACCTAGTTAGAAATGGCTAGGTGATCATTTTTTGGTGATAACATTGAGCAATTGATGAACATGAAGTTACTTGGAACAATTTAAGAAACATTTTAAGGACAAATATTTGACTAAGCGATTTTATGATGAGAAGGAAAAAAAAATTCATGACTTAAAACTAGGCCAATCATGTATAGATGAGTTTATAACCAAGTTTACTTCCTTGCTAAGATATATACCTTATATACGGGAAGAAAAGGCCAAGGTACAATGCTTTATCAACAGTTTCCCTGTTTTTATGAAAGAAATGTTGGAATTTGATAACCCTAAAACAATGGATGAAGTGATTCAAAAGGATCAAATATGTTATCATCAAATGAAGTAGAAAGGTGAAGGTACCAATAGTTGGACAAGCAAGAAGGGGCAGAAAAAAATTTCAACCAATAAGAATGCACAAGCTATTAGCACAAGGAAGGAACCAGAATCAGAAAAGTGTTGAATGGCCGATTAGGCAAGAATCAACAAAAATTCATATTGCAGAATGAAGTGAAACAAACTGAAGCATCTAGCAAACCAGAACCCAGTCAAACTCAGAAGCCTCCCTTGCAATTTTGGGTTTGTGGGGAACCCCACTATTATAAAAATTGCCTCAACCATGCAACGGCTAAACCAGCCACGAGCATACAAGAGGCTTCTACTTTTCATGACATGGAAAGGAACAGACCCAGGATTAGTGCAACCTTGGAGGATCATCAAGCGGAGTATCAACCAACAATGGTGGAAATTGAAGGTAAAATACTTAACCATCCTATTTCCATTTTGATAGATCCTGGTGCAAACCTAAGCTATGTCAGCCCAAAATTAGTTGATTTATGTCATGTGAAAAGCATAAAATTTAGAAATCCATGGCTGATACAGTTTGCCACAAGAGATAAAATAAGAATAACTGCAAAAGTAGAGAATTGTATAATTGATTTAGCTGGGAAACAAGTTAAGGAAAATTTAAATATGCTTCCACTAGGTTCCTATGATGTATTGATATGTATGGATTGGTTGGAGCAACACTAGATCCTAGTAAATTGTAAAGATAAGACAATTAATTTTCTTACGGATGAGGATATCAGAAAAGAATCCAGGGGGTTAGAATGGAATTTCGGTTATGCCCTATCAGAACCCATCATTTAGGAAATGCATTCATAAGGGTTGTCAAATTTATGCAGTTCAGGTGGGTTATGCTAACACTAAGGATAAGATATCTATCTTGGAAAAGATACCATTCATTCAAGAATTTAAAGATATCTTTCCAGAGGAGATTCCAGGGTTTGCATCCAAAAGAAACATTGATTTTACTATAGAACTCGTTCCGAGAGCCACTCAAATTTCTAAAGCTGCTTATAGGATGAGTGTTCCTAAGTTGAAAAAATTAAAGATGCAACTCCAAGAACTATTGGACAAAGGGTACATTCATCCTAGCATGTCCCCTCGGGGAGCCCCATTTTTGTTTGTAAGGAAAAGGGATGGAACTTTGCGTCTCTGTATAGATTATAAGTAGTTGAATAAGTTAACGGTAAAAAATATGTATCCTTTACCCTAAATTATTGATATGTTTGATTAGGTAATGGGATTTGTTGTGTTTTAAAGAATTTATTTACATTTTGGATATTACTAGATACGAATCAAAGATGAAGACATACATAAAACAACGTTTAGTACATGTTATGGGCATTATGAGTTCGTTGTTCTACCATTCATACTCACCAATGCTCTGACAACATTCATGAGTATGATGAAAAAGATTTTTCACCATTTTATAGATAAGTTTGTTCTCATTTTTATTGATGATGTCCTGGCATATTCTAGGAGTATAGAGGATCTTAAGGAACACCTTCGACTAGTATTGCAGACTTAAAGAGAAATTCAGCTCTATGCTAAATTTAACAAATGTGAGTTTAATAAGGATCAAATTCAATATCTAGAACACATTATCTCCTCTCAGGGCATAGTTGTAGACCTTGAGAAAATAAAAACCATTATGGAATGGCATGTTCCAACAAGTGTGGTAGACATACACTCCTTTATGGGTTTGGCTGGATATTATTGCCGATTTATAAATGGGTTCTCTAAAGTTGCTTACCCAATCACCTCCTTAAAAAAGTAAGGGAAAAGTTTCAGGTGGTCGAAAGAGTGTCAAAAGAGTTTTGAGAATTTAAAACATTTTGTTACTACTGCACCCATTTTGGAAGTTGCAGATCTGGAAAAGGAATTCATATTTTGTACAGATGTCTACCAAGAGGGTGTAGGGGGAGTCTTAATGCAAGAAAATAAGGTGGCTTCTTACGAATCTCGTAAGTTAAAAGAACATGAACAAAGGTATTTTGCTTATGATTTGGAGCTAATAGTTGTAGTTCACGCCTTGAAGGTATGGAAACATTATTTATTGGGAAAAATATTTCTTCTGATGACTTATCACAGTGATTTAATTAGCTCATTTAAGAAACCCAACTTGAATGCACGCCAAGCCAGGTGGACTACTTTTTTGTGTAAGTTTGACTTTGAAATCAAACATCTTAAGGGGGAGGAAAACTGTGCGATGTATGTGTTAAGTAGAAGATTGCATCATATATATGATATTTTATATAGCCAAGTGGAGTTTAATTTTTTGAAGTAGATTAAAGAAGCTGCCCTGAAAGATCCAGAATATGAATACCTAAAACAACAAGCTAAACTTGCACACAATTATGGGAAACAAACTAAGTTTGGTATTAAGAACAAAAACCTGCTAGTATATAGAGGAAGAATGTATGTCCCTAATCAGCTATCAATAAAAGAATTTATATTGGATGAATTCCACAGAAGTTGCTATATCGCTCACCCGAGATATCAAAAACTATTTATGTTATTAAAAGGAATTATTATTGGCCTGGTATGAGGACAGATATTGTAGAATTCTTAGCCAAATGCCTAGAATGTTAGTAGGTTAAAGATGAATGACAACATCCTGATGGTTTGTTGCATCATTTACCCATTCCTAAATGGAAGTGAAACACAATTACCTTGGATTTCATAACCAGGTTACGTAGATTGAAGAAACAAAATGACTCTGTCATGGTAGTGGTAGATAAATTGAGCAAAATAGCTCATTTCATTCTTGTTAAGTCCACCTACCAAACAACATAGATAGCAAACATATTTATGAGGTAGATATTTAGGTTGCATGGAATGCCTAGAATTATAATATTTGATCGAGATGTGAAGTTCACCTCTGGCTTTTAGAAAACACTTTTATAGGGTTGAGTACTCAAATTCACTTTAGTACAACCTATCACCCACAAACGGATGGGTAGACTGAGCGAGTTAATCAAGTGGTTGAAGATATGTTACTTATGTACGTAATGCAACAACCAGGAAAATGGGAGGAATACCTTCACTTAGTGGAATTTCCCTATAGCAATGGATACCATGAGTCGCTAATAATGAGTCCTTTTGAGGTACTTGGTGGAAAGAAATGTAGAATACCTGTGAAGTGGAATAGTTCTGAGAATAAAATGATCTTAGGGCCTGATATGTTAGAGGAAATGGAAAGAACAATGAAAAATGTTCGGTAAAATCTGAAAGTTACCCAAGATAGGAAGAAGGTGTATGTTGATACGAAAAGAAATTACCATAAATTATCATTATGAAATCATGTTTATGTGCGGGTTAATCCTAAAATAAGTACTCTCATATGGGGAAAATGTGAAAAACTAGAACCCCGACTTTGTGGACCTTTTAAGATCCTAGAAAGGGTAGGATTAGTTGCATACCAACTTGCACTACCCAATCACATTCGGGTTCATAATGTATTTCATGTCCCTCTTTTAAAGAAGTATGTATATGATCCTAGACACATTATTAAGTGGCAGGATATACAAGTAAAATGATGCTGACAATTATATATATATATATTATATATATATATATATATATAATATATATATATATATATATATATAATATATATATATATATAATATATATATATATATATATATAATATATATAATATATATATATATATATATATATAATCAGTTTAATAACTAAATGGTGATGGTGGCAAGTCAAACCTGACGAAGAGTTTTTGGTAGAACCTCTGCATATACTTGACTAGAGAGAAATAATGTTGTGGAAGTGAGATATCACCCAGGTTAAAGTGTTTTGGAAGCACTTTAGCCCAAAGGAAGCTATTTGGGAAGAAAAATCATTTATGCAGGAGGCATATCCCGAGTTATTCCATTAATGGTTAGAAAGATAAACATCGTGGATGGTGTTTCGCTTGAGGGGAGAGAGATGTGAAACCCCCAAGTGTTATAAATATTTGTTAGTCACTTTACTGTTGTTAAATTAGTAATTTACTAAGTAAAGGAAACAATGGATGCTCGAATAGTTGAGATGGTAATTAATTATTTTTTTTGTTTCTTTAAAAAAAAAGACACATTGTCTCTATGAGAAGTCTTAGAATTTATGGATGGGGCTGAGTAATTCTCTTTTACCATATAGTTAGCAGTTAGGAGTAGTTATCTCTTTTGTCTCTCTTCTTTTCCCCAAGTGGGGGCCATGGGAGGAGAAGAAGGGAGGCAGGACACTTCCTAGAAGTCGATTCCTTGAGTTGGACCAGAACCAGTGGGAAAATACTTCAGTAAACAAAATTTCCTTCATGGAAGTAAGGTAAATTCTAGGTTGGACTGGAGGTCCTAATGTCAATGAATTCAAACTTCTACATAACTACTCTGGAAAATTGAGGAGCTCGGGGGGATAATATTGGACGTAATAGCCAATTTCTCATTGGAAGGGTGGAGTGGCCTCACCCTTAATTTGTTGTTCTTCAAATAACAGATAAGTGTGTAACTAGTTAAGGGCTTGGTCTTCCTTTCTGTGTTTCTTTTTAAAGAAAAAAAAACTATTGTGTGTGCTTAGCTTGAGAGCCACTATCTATTTGTTTTATATAAATTGTAGAACTGGAATTGAGAACCACTATTTATATATTATGGTTAAATTGCAAAGTTGGAATAGAAATTCATTGTTTATATGCAAATGAAACTCGATTGAAAATTATTGTTATTATTTACTTGTGTAAACAGAACTGATGTTGACAAAAAAAGTTATCATAAAAATATGCAAACTAACCGTAATGACTGGCACAAGGTAATGCGCACCTTAAGCACATGCATAGGAAGTTGTAGAAAAAAAAAACAAGAAATTAATTCTGGTTTTGTTGATTTAAAATTTGGAAAGAAATGCCCTCTAAGAGGAGTTCTAGAACAGGGTTATAGAGAAATTTCCTAGCTCTTCCTAACGTCGATCGAGAAGGGTCTTGAAGTAAACTGTGCAAGATTTAATTTCAGTAATATCCAAAAATGGGGAATAATGACCTCACCCCAGATTTATTCTTCACGGCCAACCAAGTGGGGTAGCATGAAGAACAATTATGAGGAAGGCCGCTAGGGTAAAGAGGTTCATAACATTTTCCCTTACACACTAACGAAAAGCAAGCCTGAGCTTATGGGGCCATTAAGGAAGTTAAAAAAAAACCAAGAAAATTAACTAGAACTGGAAGCCATCATTATTATGCCTAATAAATCAATTATAAGACAAATGAATAAACCTCAGGCATAGCTCACGAGCTAGCAAGACCAACATCAGAAAGATTGTCATTTGAAACCCAGAAGTGAATAAAAAATAAATATACATCTTCTTAAACAAAAACAATCACCAAGCAATTGCAGACCTCCTGGTCAAAATAACTGCATCATTTTAACTATATAAAACATATATCAAGGCGGAGCCATATGTTCGAATCTTGCTCACAAAAAAAAATATTAAAGACTACTTTGTTCTGTCAAGGCGAAAGGGGGATTGAAAACCCCGTATTATAAATATAGACATATTACAATCTATGCATAATTAAAACAACCTTACAACATCGAATCCCTAGCATTACAAGCTATATCTAAGCATAGGATAACCTAGAACTATCTGTGATGAGAAGCCATCGAGAATTTAGGGTAGTCAGACCTGGAACATGGCAGACTAAACCCATTATGAGCACTGTGTAGCCATGACCTCACATTCATGAAGAGAAGAAAATATATGGATGAAATCTAACCTACTAGCAAGTCAAAGTTGTAGTTAGCAGTGTTTTAATAAGATAACTAAAAAAAATGCAAACCCTCAGAGTCCACAAGACTAGCAACGAGGAGAAGTTTGAGGTCACACCATGCCAAGTCCCTACAAAATTAAAGTGCAGTGTTTAAAATACCTGTGACAAAATTCTACCATAATTAGGTCTGACCGATACCAATTATATGCATGGAGTATAAAATACCTGGAAGTAGGTGATGGGTAATGATTCTCCCTCATCGAAGAGTAGGGGTTCGAGACCCGTTGAAATTACCTGTATAACTAGGGAAAACTTAGGGAAGTAAATGCATAATTCACTGTACTGCAACCGAAAACTTCACAAGTTCAAGAAAATAAGTTGTGGAGTTAGGATACCTGATCATGGAGAGAATTCCAATGGTGAAAACCCTCTTCCGCCATGGTCATAGTTCCAGAGCATCCAAACCCTAAAGCGAATGACCGAATGGACCTCAACCCTAGAGCCGAAAAGGGAATTCGTTACTCTACCAACCTTTGTTAACTTATGGTCGTCAAATCTATCTTGGTTTGATTGCACGGTTCCCATGTGTCTAGGTTTGAAGGACTCTTCCCAAAACTTTGCATCGAAGTGATAAGGTTCATCCAGGATTGATTTACTTCATATTAATAATATTGTTAAGGTTTAATAAAGAATATTGTACATGGTTTAGGACATTTGTTTGAGGCTCAAAGGCCTAGAAGGACAGGTATTAATATCATGAGGTGCATGGAATTAAAATGGCTCTGATACAATAATTTAAGTATTGACACCGTCGCTAAAGGAAACCAATATACATCATTGTTGAAGGAAACCAATATAATCTGAGTACATAAACCTTTTCGATGGTTAACCTTTGATATTTCAATTCATAGGTAAGACCAAAACATTCAAGAAACTATTACACCAATGATTCAAATTATAAGTACTTGCAAGGTATTTGAAAAGAAATCAAGTCCATGGTATTTGAAGGATTATGTCAGTAAGATTAAATTAAAGTTTATTTAATCCATTTGGGAAACGTTTTGTTTAATGTCTAGGAATATAGATTTTTTTATTTTTTTTGTACAATTATTAAATGTCGATGGTTGGGCTGGGCTAGTGTATGTCATAATTAGTCATTATTAAACTAATAGTGGTGAATAGGAAAATAGATTGTTGTAATCTTACTTTGGCCAAGATTCATAAATTGATATTCCAAGTAGAGAAATTAATTTTGTATTTAGTCATAAGAACTTGCATAAGTTTTGATGGTAACCACTATTGAGTTTGCAAATTTACATTTTTACTCTTACTTATTAAAGTGGACGAATGCATAAATAATGTTGAACAATAACTCTTTATAAGTACATTTATTTACATGTTATTCCTATAGATTTTTGATACAAATACATGATTAAATTATGGTGAGTAGTAACTCATAGTAAATATATTATTGTTCAATATAAACTATTCCAAAAATTTTAATTTTAAATGATGTTTTTGAAAAACTTATACAAATATCTAAACATCATAACTTAAATATTGCAATTATATATGGAATTATAACAAAAATCTATAATAAAAATATTATGTAATTATATAAAATTTTAATTATAATTTAAATTAAATATTTAAAAATAACTTTTAATATATATATAATATAATATATAATATATATATATATATATAATTAATATGCTTGCATTATCAATACTAAATGGATTGTGTAATACTGGCATGTCATAAACTAATAATAAATGGAAATAATATAGCAAATTGTAAGCACAAAAAGCATGCCAATTTGGTCAGTAGTGTTGTTCCAACTGAGAGCCGAAGCTCCAGCTGGCATGCAGTCTGCCACAAATTTAATCCCTTGCACCAAAGATTCGCTGAGGATGGAAGATATAAGAAGAGTCTCATTGACAAGTGGCAGCTATTGAGAGGATCTTATGGGTATCTTGTCGTTGTCTGCTCCTTGACTAGTTACCCAATCAGCAGCTGGCAAGCATGTGGTTTATATGTATCCCGCATACAACATATGTTTTGCATTACATTATTTTATATATTAAAA
>APFE030124888.1:24957-44311 GCA_000404065.3 Pinus taeda | reverse complement strand
AGAATCTTGGAATTAGATGTAAATTTATTTTGAATATGAATACAAAAAATAATAATTTAAAAAAATATATATAACTAAATATGTAAAGATTCTAATTTAAAAGTCAAGTTATTAAAGGTGTAAGTATATCATCTTAAAAGCCAAGCAACTAAAAGATTAGTCATTAGATATTAGTTATTGACGTGGCGTATTTATTTTGAAATAGGGATTCGAGAATTTTAATTTAATTATCAATTATTAAAAAGATGGTAGGAATTTAATCTCCATGGAATATTCTTGACTATTCTTAGTACTATTCACAAATCAAAGGTTGAGATTTATCTTCAAAGTAGTTATGCTATTTTTTCTTTTTAATTATATTGATTAAGTTAAAAAAACATCATATGAACAAGTGTTAGACAACTTTATAAAATGAGTTATATTTTTCTAAACATGTGGTATTAATAAGACATGGTATTGGCCCATCATATTGTAATAAAATTGATTAATAATCTCCATGTAAAGTTGATCCAAGGGATCAAAAATATGATAAAAAAATTAAAAGTGCTCAAAATCTCCCAAAACTAACAAAAAAGTGTAGATTTCGTCATTCTAATTCAAACGACACTTGAATCGCCTCAATTCGACACTGTATGAGGAAGTTATCACATTCTGAACTTTTTGGCAAACAATAAAAAAAGATCAACTTGCAAGGTTGACTGTGCAGGGTATGGATACCACATGGCAATCTATATGCTTACATGTTGCTAACATCAACAGGATGACTGATCAGTACGGGACCCAATCAGAAACTAACACATGGCATGCATAAGAGGCAACAATTGGGTGCTTTTGATTGGTTGAATTTGGACCAATCCCATTCTGCCACGTGACCCAAATAGAGGGTGCCACCTGGCCCAATCAAGGAAGGTGATGCGGTTCTCTATGGTTTGTCAAAAAATAATTGTGGATTAAACCTTCACAGACTCGAACCAACGACCTCCAATGCACAATTCTACCACCAAACCAGTGGTCCACAAGTATTGCTTGTTATTCAATATCGGCGGGTTATATTTAAAGTTTAATCGTCTGTCATTTAGAATTAACATTGGGTTGCTTGTTATTCAATATCGGTGGGTTATATTTAAAGTTTAATCGTATGTCATTTGGAATTAACTTTGGGTCGACGGGCTAGCCCATATGGCTCGGTGCTTGGTTAAACAAATCACGATGTGATTACACCCATTGGAGGTGATAGTAATGATGCCTAGACCCACAGTTCAACATGACGGCATAGGACCCCATTGAAGGTATCAAAGATGGGCATGGAGCTTGGGCCAATGACCCTTGCTTATAGGTATCACATAGAACCGCAAGAAGAGAGTTCATAGGGAGGGTCCATGGCACCCTACTACGATGGCCCTAGGCCATATGTCGACCAAAGGACTAAGAGCGGGTCCAGGGAGAGCGCATGGTCTATGTCCTGCACCCCTTGGTCCCATGGGACCACACAACCATTGGTACGGGCATCGAAAAGGGGCTTTGGCCATTCTTTTTCAATATTTAAACCAGCCACCAAAAACAACCATGAGAGGTGCGAGTCAAACCCGTGACCTTTGCCTTACTAGTCCAATGCACCCACTAATTGGACTATCACCATTTTGTTGCAAGTTTTGATAGGGAAAAGAGATTATATGGTGAAGTGGCATACCAGTTTTGGAAAAAGGAGGGTTTCTTGCTCATTTTTAAACCCTTTTTTAGCTCAAGAAGAGCTTAGATAGGGGTTCTTGGGCATTCTAGACATGATGGCATTGTTGTTTTTGTGGATTGAAGCTTGTATGATGATGTATTGAGAATTTGAGCATATAATAATAAGAAAACCACCATTGGAAGTTGAATCTAAAGACGTAGCCCAGGAGGGGTAAACTCTGTTATCAATCTGTTGTGTTTGATGTTGCATGTTTCTCCATTTTTAACTATTTAAATTTTGAAAAATTTACTTAAGTTTTTGTGCTTTTGCAATCGCGGTCCATTGCCTAAAAGACGTAAACTAGCTTGCGAATCATTCCATGAAAACTTAACTTTTTAAATTTTGGATCAGTTTGGTATCATATAATGGTTTTTATGAAGGTTTGACATAATTTGCAATGTTTTTGAATGCTTACAAGATATAAATTGAGAAGAGGAGAAGGAACACTTAAAGCACCTGTTGACAGGATGAAATGTACCACCAACAACTAGGGGGGTCTCCTCGATGTGAAGTCCCAATTAGACATCACACCATTTGGGATAGGAGCTCCATCCAGTATGTGGGCACAACTGCCACCATGAATGTTTCCACTCTTGGAGAAGGTGTCAGAGTGGGGACAAGAACGGAATGACCAGAAAGTGAAACAAACTCAACCCAAGATTGACATATTGCAGGAAGACGTACAAACAAGTCTCAACAACAATAAGAAGAGGTATACCATGAGAGGGATTAGTGGGATAAAACCCAATCAAACATACAATAAACATGAACATGTCAGATGTTAATTGAAAAGTAGTTCACAATAGATCACCAACATGGAAAGGAAAAAGTAAACACAAATTTGAAAGAAAAACATACATGCAACCACTATGTATCAGTGCATAACATATTGTGTATATGAAAGCACACATACAAATATAGTGAAGTATCAACCAACCAATACAAACATCATGAGTAAGCATGGGAATCAGTGTCAAATAGACAGAACATCTTATTAATGTTGCTGCAACTTCAAGTACATATCTTCCAATTGGTCAAAACCAATAATGGAACAAGGTCGTCTCATATCATTGTCAAATGCAAAACCCTAGCCCCATTGCAAATCCACTCTACTAGCTCTGAAGAGTTGAGTGGCTCTAGCTCTTAAGAATAAATCAACTATCTAAACCTAGCCTCAACTCAAGTGATAAATTCCACCTTATTTATGAGGCATGAGGGCACATTTATATAGGTCAGATGACCATTCACCTACCATATCCCTTGACCTCCCCTTATGACCTTTCAACTACCCTCATGACTCTTGATCTTACTCACTTCCTTCTCAAGAAAAATGATTATTACATGCTCAAAACAGGCCTAACATATCCATAGACATTATGGTGGGTGATATTTACATTACGATGAAGAAGAGATAGGAGTTTGAAGAGGGGCCTTGTAAACCCTAGAACATGTGTTGCCCATATGTTGCAATGTTATGGATGCTCGATCCTGGGACAAGCCTATTTTCTTGCCATTATGCCTCACTTGCATTCATCTATCTCCTGGTGATGTGCCTTTGAGTTTATTGAAAGGTTCTTGGAACTTGGAATGGAGTGTCATAGTGTTCTCCTTTTACATCGTGTTGTATATATATATATATATATATATATATAAAACAGCCTCTTCTTTAATATAACATTGATTTGTGATTTTCCAATGCTTTTACAATGAGCCAAGATTGATATTGATCGTTGAAATTTCCTTCACACTTTCAGATGGTCTTTGGAGTCATAAAAATGATACCACGCTCTCGAAATAATGACATTAAACTTAACTAGTTTTATTTCAAGGTATTGTTTAGTGTATATATTGCATTGGTTGGTACAAACCCATGCCCACTCCATTTAAAGCCTCATTTAATTCCCTACACAAGAAAGAAACAGAACAAGTTAGTTTATACACCTCAGACTTTTCATATGAAGGTAAATAAGGCAATGACTAGGACTAAGATATATGGTTTGAATGAAGCATGCTTAAACATAGAGTTTAGGCATTTGGGTGAGCTCATAAATTACATGTGATCTAGATATTATGTGATGTTGGGATAGGGTCCCTGGGGTCATTTTTAGGGTTATATTAACCCATTTTTGTAAAAGTTTTGTAAAGAATGTAAAGTCTCCATGAAATGTGGATGCGAAGCGCGCATCTAGATAGGAGTCAAAGGGGTTTTAGCCCCTTCTTTGGGTAAGTGATAGGTCAGTTGTTGAGACTCACCCGTGGTCCGAAGGCCATGGTATTGTATTGGAAAAATATATATATAGTTAAGTCATAACAAGTCTAGAGGTGGTAGTTGGAAAAAAATTGAATGAAGATCGTTTTTTTGGGCTAGTGCTAAGGCAGGAAAACTCTGTTTTCTTGTACTTAGGTGAAAGGGGAAGGCTCCTGCAGCTGAGTGCGCATGAGGCCTTGGAAATTCCACAGTTGAGTGCACATGTTGCCTTGGAAAGTCCATAGCCAAGTGCGCAAACCCCTGTAGCTGAGTGTGCAGGGCAGAGAAGTCTGTAAATTGAATGTTGGAACTAAATAAAGACAGATTTTGGAGAAATATCTTGCATTTGAGTATTATTATGAATTATGTTTATGCTATGTTTTGTCACTTAATAATGTGTTTCTATGGAATAAGGTGTAAATGTTGCACGAATCTACTGAATCTATCATATTTATGCATGACTTAAGTAATTATTTGGTTTCGTGAAGTTAAGGTTAATATAGACGGAGCTTCTAAAGGCAATCCAGGGCTAGCTGGCTTTGGAGGGGTTATAAGAGATGAAAAAGGTCAAATAAAAAAAATCTTCCATGGCCACTTGGGCAAGGCTACTAACAACATGGCAGAGCTTATGGCACTAGAACAAGGCTTGGAATTTTGTTAGTTTCTAATATGCACAATGTCATCATAGAAGCAGATTCAGAATTGATTATCATAGCAGCCCAGAAAATCTGTAATGGTACTTCTCCAAAAAAAGTTTCAAGGCACTAGAGGCTTTTGCAAGTCTTTCACTGAATCCAATCCCACCTGCAAACCTTAAAAATGGTCGACTTTGTCCATGTGAAGAGGAAATCTAACATGTTAGCAGATCGTTTGGCGAATGAGGGGGTCACCAACATGGATAGTGATTCTCAGTTTGATTGGGATCTTGTACCCACAAGCAAGCTGTTGGAGGACTGTCTCTGTCAGGCGAACAAATATATAGAGCTATGGTTTCATAGGAAGGAATAAGATGGTACAAAAGACAGGAGGGAGGACATGGTACCCTACATTGTCTGCCCCCATGGGGGGTGGGTCACAATCCATGGCTCAATACTCCCTCGGACCTACTTTGGATGCACTAAAGACTGGGTCATCTATGGAACAGATCTTTAGGTGGAAAGGTTGATGGTGTTTTTGGTTCAACTGTGATTTTGGAAGGACAGCACAAGAACCATCTGATGCGCTTGATCAACGGCAATCGCTTGGCGAAAGAGCACAGTAGTTATTTCGGAAGGCGTAGTTTTCCAAAACCACAAGAGGTTTATCGGGCGGGATCTAAGTGGTATCAGGTTTTTTGGAGGAAGGCCCCGATTCCACTCATCGGGAAACACATAGCAGGGAGAGATGAGAGAATACCGCTCGTATTAGACAGTTATCCCTCATGTGACTTTTCCACCCGATATCTCTGCACACCAGTGGACCATCGGCGAGTGATCAATGGTGTATGGTTGATCATGCAAGTTAGCTTGGGTCTCGGACCCGAAAAAAATTTAGAGGGTGGGAATAAAGTTTACGTTGGGTTTGTAAGAATGGTTTGGTGTGGGTTGTTGTGGGCCCACGGTTTCGGTCGTTCTAGTGGGTCATGGTTGGTGTTGTGGTTGTGGGTCTAAGCGGGCCTAGTGGATACTGATAGGTCAACTCAGACGGTGCACAGCTCTACTTGCTCTTTAAAGTTTCTTGATGATATTCCTGGTTGAAAGTTTGGTGGACCCTCACTTGAAGCTTCTTCTAGAGGCTCGTTTTCTTTCAGCACTAGACAACATGACCAAATGATCTTCTGTTTGCCTACTATCCATTGTAAATGGAGGTCACTCCCAGGTCTTTTTGTTTGGACTGCGCACGGTTTTGGTTGCGTGGTTCAGCTTTTGTTTGCATAGCTGCCGATTGAATTCTCACAGGGCTGCAACCTGTAATTTATGTATTTTTAACTTGATTAATAGAAGGTCCTACTCTTACCTGATAAAAAAAAAGAATCAACAAGAATTCATATTGTAGAATGAAGTGAAACAAAATGAACCATCTAGTAAACCGGAACCCAGTCAAACTCAGAAGCCTCCCTTGCAGTGTTGGGTTTGTGGGGAACCCCAATATTATAAAAAATGTCCCCACCATGCAAGGGTTGAACTAGCCACGAACATACAAGAGGCTTCTACTTTTCGTGACATGGCAAGGAACATACCCAGGATTAATGCAACCTTGGAGGATCATCAAGCAGAGTATCAACCTACGATGATGGAAATTAAAGGTAAAATACTTAACCATCCTATTTCTATTTTGATAGATCCTGATGCAAACCTAAGCTATGTCAGCCGAAAAATAGTTTATTTATGTCATATGAAAAGCATAAAATTATAAACCCATGGCTGATATAGTTCGTCGCAGGAGATAAAAGAAGAGTAACTACAAAAGTAGAGAATTGCATAATTGATTTAGCTGGGCAGCAAGTTAAGGAAAATTTAAATATGCTTCCGCTAGGTTCCTATGATGTATTGATATGTATGGATTGGTTGGAGCAACACTGGACCCTAGTAAACTGTAAAGATAAGACAATTAATTTTCTTACGGATGAGGATATCAAAAAAGAAATACAGGGGGTTAGAAGGGAAGTTATGTTACACCTTATCACAACCCATCATTTAGGGAAATGCATTCATAACGGTTATCAAATTTATGCAGTTTAGGTGGGTTATGCTAACTCTAAGGATATGATATCTATCTTGGAAAAGATATCATTCATTCAGGAATTTAAAGATATCTTTCAAGAGGAGATTCCAGGGTTTCCATCCAAAAGAAACATTGATTTTACTATAGAACTCGTTCCTAGAGCCACTCAAATTTCTAAAGCCCCTTATAGGATGAGTGTTCCTAAGTTGACAAAATTAAATATGCAACTCCAAGAACTATTGGACAAAGGGTACATTCGTCCTAGTGTGTCCTCTTGGGGAGCCCTAGTTTTGTTTGTAAGGAAAAGGGATGGAACTTTGCATCTATGTATAGATTACAAGTAGCTGAATAAGTTAACGGTAAAAAATATGTATGCTTTATCCTGAATTAATAATCTGTTTGATTAGGTAATGGGATTTGTCGTGTTTTAAAAAATTGATTTACATTTTGGATATCACTAGATACGAATCAAAGATGAAGACATACATAAAACAACATTTAGTGCATGTTATGGGCATTATGAGTTCATTGTTCTACCATTCATACTCACTAATGCTTTGACAAAATTCATGAGTATGATGAACAATATTTTTCACCATTTTCTAGATAATTTTGTTCTCATTTTTATTGATGATGTCCAGGCATATTCTAGGAGTATAGAGGATCTTAAGGAACACCTTCGACTAGTATTACAGACTTAAAGAGAAAATGAGATCTATGCTAAATTTAGCAAATGTGACTTTTATAAGGATCAAATTCAATATCTACAACACATTATCTCCTCTAAGGGCATAGTTGTATACCTTGAGAAAATAAAAATCATTATGGAATGGAATGTTCAAACAAGTGTGGTAGACATACACTCCTTTATGGGTTTGGCCAGATATTATTGCCGATTTATAAACGAGTTCTCTAAAGTTGCTTACCCAATCACCTCCTTACAAAAGAAAGGGAAAAGTTTCATGTGGTCAAAGAAGTGCCAAAAGAGTTTTGAGAATTTAAAACATTTTCTTACTGCTGCACCCATTTTGGAAGTTGCAGATCTGGAAAAGGAATTCATATTTTGTACAGATGTCTGCCAAGAGGGTGTCGGGGGAGTCTTAATGCAAGAAGATAAGGTGGTTTCTTACGAATATCGTAAGTTAAAAGAACATGAACGCAGGTAATTTGCTTATGATTTGTAGCTAATAGTTGTAGTTCACGCCTTGAAGGTATGGAGACATTATTTATTGGGAAAAATATTTGTTCTGATGACATATCACAGCGATTTAATTAGCTTATTTAAGAAACCCAACTTGAATGCACGCCAAGCCAAGTGGACTACATATTTTAGTGAGATTGACTTTGAAATCAAACATATTAAGGGGGAAGAAAATTGTGTGGCATATGTGTTAAGTAGAAGATTGCATCATATATATGCTATTTTATATAGACAAGTGGAGATTAATTTTTTGAAGCATATTAAAGAAGTTTCCCTGAAAGATCTAGAATATGAATACATATAACAACAAGCTAAACTTGCACAAAATTATGGGAAACAAACTGAGTATGGTATTAATAATGAAAAAATGCTAGTATATAGAGGAAGAATGTATGTCCCTAGTCAACTATCAATAAAAGAATTTATATTGGATGAATTCCACAAAAGTCGCTATACCGCTCACCCGAGATATAAAAAACTAGTTTCTTCTATTAAAAGGAATTATTATTGGCCTGGTATGAGGAAAGATATTGCAGAATACTTTGCCAAATGCCAGAATTTTAGCAAGTTAAAGATGAACGACAACATCCTGATGGTTTGTTGCATCATTTACCCATTCCGGAATGGAAGTGAAACACAATTACCTTGGATTTCATAACCAAGTTATGTAGATCGAAGAGACAAAACGACTCTATCATGGTAGTGGTAGATAAATTGAGCAAAATAGCTCATTTCATTCTTGTTAAGTCCACCTACCAAACAACACAAATAGCAGACATATTTATGAGGGAGATATTCAGGTTGCATGGAATGCCTGGAGTTATAATCTTTGATCGAGATGTGAAGTTCACCTC
The DNA here is from genome assembly GCA_000404065.3 of Pinus taeda. Lineage (NCBI taxonomy): Eukaryota > Viridiplantae > Streptophyta > Pinopsida > Pinales > Pinaceae > Pinus > Pinus taeda. The sequence goes on along the minus strand of APFE030124888.1, from coordinate 35,576 downwards.
TACCTTTGGAAAACACTTTATAGCGTTGGGTACTCAAATTCACTTTAGTACCGCCTATCACCCATAAACAGATGGGTCAACTGAGAAAGTTAATCAAGTGGTCGAAGATATGTTACGTATATACGTAATGCAACAACTAGGAAAATGGGAGGAATACCTTCACTTAGTGGAATTTGCTTATAACAATGGATACCACGAGTCGCTAATAAAAAGTAATTTTGAGGTACTTTATGGAAATAAATGTAGAATACCTGTGAAGTGGAATAGTCATGAGAATAAAATGATCTTAGGGCCTGATATGTTAGAGGAAATAGAAAGAACAATGAAAAATGTTCAACAAAATCTGAAAGTTGCCTAGGATAGGAAGAAGGTGTATGCTGATAAGAAAAGAACCTATCGAGAAATATCGTTATGAAATCATGTTTATGTGCAGGTTAATCCTAAAATAAGTACTCTCATATAGGGAAAATGTGAAAAAATAGAACTCCGACTCTGTGGACCTTTTCAAATCCTAGAAAGGGTAGGATCAATTTCATACTGGCTTGCACTACCCCGTCACATTCGGGTTCATAATGTATTTCAAGTCTCTCTTTTAAAGAAGCATGTATATGATCCCAGATACATTATTAATTGGCGGGATATACAAGTAAACGATGCTGAAAATTATATCTATATATATATGCCAGATTAATAATTAAATGGTGATGGTGACAGGTCGAACCTGATGAAGAGTTTTTGGTACAACCTCTACATATACTCGACTAGAGAGAAATAATGTTGTGGAAGTGAGATATCACCCAGGTTAAAGTGTTGTGGAAGCACTTTAGCCGAGAGGAAGTTACTTGGGAAGACAAAGAATTTATGTAGGAGGCATATCTCGAGTTATTCCATCAATGATCAGAAAGATAAACATCGCGGATGGTGTTTCGCCCAAGGGGGGAGAGATGTGAAACCCCCAGGTGTTGTAAATATTTGTTAGTCACTTTACTGTTGTGGAATTAGTAATTTACTAAGTAGAGGAAACAATGGATGTTGGAATAGTTGAGATGGTAATTAGTTTTTTTTTTTTTTTTTCTTTAAAAAAAGACACATTGTCTCTATGAGAAGTCCTAGAATTTATGGATGGGGCTGAGTAATTATCTTTTACCAAATAGTTAGCATTTAGGAGTAGTTATCTCTTTTGTCTCTCTTCTTTTCCCCGCGGGGGCATGGGAGGAGAAGGAGGGAGGAAGGACACTTCTTGGAAGTGGATTCCTTGAGTTGGACCAAAACCAGTGGGAAAATATTTCAGTAAACTGAATTTACTATGTGGAAGTAAGGTAAATTCTAGGTTGGACTGGAGGTCCTAATGCCAGTGAATTCATACTACTACATAACTGACTACTCTGGAAAATTAAGGAGTTCGGGGGGGAGAATATTGGACGTAAGAACCAATTTCTCATTGGAAGGGTTGAGTGGCCTCACCTGTAAATTCTTGTTCTTCAAATAACAGATAAGTGTGTAACTAGTTAAGGGCTTGGTCTCCCTTTCTGTGTTTCTTTTCAAAGAAAAAAGAGACTATTGTGTGTGCTTAGCTTGAGAGCCATTGTTTATTTGTTTTATATAAATTGCAGATCTGGAATTCAGAACCATTGTTTATATATTATGGTTAAATTGCAAAGTTGGAATAGAAATCCATTGTTTATATGAAAATGAAACTCGATTGCAAACTACTGTTATTATTTACTTGTGTAAACAGAACTATTTTTGACAAAAAAAGTTATCATAAAAATATGCAAACTAACAGTAATGACTAGCACAAGGTAATGTGCACCTAAAGTACATGGATAGGAAGTTATAGAAAAAAAAACAACAAGAAATTAATTATGGGTCTGCTGATTTAAAGTCTAGCAAGAAATACCCTCCAAGAGAAGTTCTAGAACAGGGTTACAGAGAAATTTTCTAGCTCTTCCTGACGTCGATCGAGAAGGGCCTTGAAGTAAACTGTGCAAGATTTAATTTCAGTAATATCTAAAAATGGGGAATAATGACCTCACCCCAGATTTACTCTTCACGACCATCCAAGTGGGACAGTGTGAAGAACAATTATGAGGAAGGCTGCTAGGGTAAAGAGGTTCATAACATTTTCCCTTACGCAGTAACAAAAAACAAGTCTGAGCTTATGGGGCCATTAAGGAAGTTAAAAAGAAAAAAACCAGGAAAATTAACTAGAATTGGAAACCATCATTTTTGTGCCTAATAAATTAATTATAAGACAAATGAATAAACCTCAAGCATAGCTAATGAGCAAGCAAGACCAACATCAGAAAGATTGTCATTCGAAACCCAGAAGTGAATAAAAAAAATATACATGTTCTTAAACAAAAACAATCACCAAACCTCCTGCTCATAATAACTGCATCATTTTAACTATATAAAAACATATCCAAGGTGGAGCCATATGTTTGAATCTGCTCAGGATTATATATATAATATATATATATATTATATATTATATATTATATATATATATATTAAAGACTCTACTTTGTTCTGTCAAGGCAAAAAGGGGCTTGAAAACCTCATATTATAAATATAGACATATTACAATCTATGCATAATTAAAACAACCTTATAACATCGAATCCCTAGCATTAAATCTATAACTAAGCATAGGATAACCTAGAACTATATGTGATGAGAAGTCACTGAGAATTTAGGGTAGTCAAACCTGGAACATGGCAGACTAAACCCATTATGAGCACTGTGCAACGATGACCTCACATTCATGAAGAGAAGAAAATATATGGATGAAATCTAACCTACTAGCAAGTCAAAGATGTAGTTAGCAGAGTTTTAATAAGATAACTAAAAACAAAAATGCAAACCCTCAGAGTCCACAAGACTAGCAAGGAGGAGAAGTTTGAGGCCACACCATGCCAAGTCCCTGCAAAATTAAAGTGGAGTGTTTAAAATACATGTGACAAAATTCTACCATAATCAGGTCTGACCGATGTAATTGGAGTATAAAATACTTGAAAGTAGGTGATGGGTGATGATTCTCATTCATCGAAGAGTAGGGGTTCGAGACCTGTCAGAATTACCTGTACAACTAAGGAAACTTAGGGAAGTAAATGCCTAATTCACTGTACTGCAATCGAAAACTTCACAAGTTCAAGAACATAAGTTGTACAGTTAGGATACATGATCATGGAGAGGATTCCAATGGTGAAAACCCTCTTCCGCCATGGTCATATTTGCAGAGCGTCTAAACCCTAAAGTGAATGACCGAATGGACCTCAACCCTAGAGCCGAATAGGGAATTCGTTATTCTACCAACCTTCGTTAACTTATGGTCGTCAAATCTATCTTGGTTTGATTGCACAGTTCCCATGTGTCTAGGTTTGAAGGACTCTTCCCAAAACTTTGCATGGAAGTGATAAGGTTCATCCAAGAATGATTTAATTCATATTAATAATACCGTTAAGGTTTAAAGAATATTGTACATGGTTTAGGACATTTATTTGAGGCTCAAAGGCCTAGAAGGACAGGTATTAATATCGTGAGGTGCATGGAATTAAAATGGCTCTGATACAATAATTTAAGTATTGACACCGTCGCTGAAGGAAACCAATATACATCATTGTGGAAGGAAACCAATATAATCTGAGTACATAAACCTTTTCCATGGTTAACCTTTGATATTTCAATTCATAGGTAAGACCAAAACATTCAAGAAACTATTACACCAATGATTCAAATTATAAGTACTTGCAAGGTATTTGAAAAGAAATCAAGTCCATGGTATTTGAAGGATTATGTCAGTAAGATTAAATTAAAGTTTATTAAATCCATTTGGGAAACGTTTTGTGTAATGTCTAGGACAATAGAATTTTTTATATTTTTTTTATAGTTATTAAATGTTGATGGTTTGGGGCTAGTGTTTGTCATAATTAGTCAGTATTAAACTAATAGTGGTGAATAGGAAAATACATTGTTGTAATCTTACTTTGGCCAAGATTCATAAATTGATATTCCAAGTAGAGAAATTAATTGTGTATTTAGTCACAAGAACTTGCATAAATTTTGATGGTAACCACTATTGAGTTTGCAAATTTACATTTTTACTCTTACTTATTAAAGTGGAGGGACGCATAAATAATATTGAACAATAACTCTTAGTAAATATATTATTGTTCAATATAAACTATTCCAAAAATTTTAATTTTAAATGATGTTTTTGAAAAACTTATACAAATATTTAAACATCATAACTTAAATATTGCAATTATATCTGGAAATTATAACAAAACAATCTATAATAAAAATATTACGTAAATATTATAATAAAATTTTTAAATTATAATTTAATTAAATATTTAAAAAAAGACTTTTTAAATTATATATATATAGCTAAAATTGCTTGCATTATCAATACTAAATGGATTGTGTAATATTGGCATGTCATAAACTAATAATAAATAGAAACAAGGAGGGCTGCGGGGCAGCTAGTCCCTGCCCTGTCAACAGCATGTAAAAAAAGTTCCGAAAATAGTTGAGAATAGCTCAGGGAGAACAGGTTGAAGTAAAAAATTGAAATGAACTTTAAGGCTTTTGTATTTATAAGTATCTCTTGTAAATAGTAATTCATGTGACCCATTATGCATCGTTTGAGGTCGTTATATTCCTCGCTTAAGCATGCACGTAACGCTGCATAACTGCACCATCTTTCGCTATGTTTATTTTTACATTTGGTCAATGCAACAAGCAAACATTGACAGCCTTGGATCATCTATTTTCAGAAATAAACGTTTGACCTACAAACAATAGTAGAATTGTTACAACTGACGGGCGCTCGAGTCCTGTCCGTTCTTGCGAATAAAGATCAGTTTGCAGAGGAGACTTTGCGGGCGATCGGAACCATGCGAGATGTGGTGGAGAGGCTGATCGAGATACTGAATTGGAGGAACCATCAGGAGCAGGAGATTCGAAGAGCGGCTGCAGAGATCATCTCGAAATTGGTCAAGAAAAACCAGAATCGCATTCGAGTGACGGCCATCGCTGGGTCCATGGAATCTATAGCATCTTTGCTTTACGATAGTAAACAGATTGAAATCCATTCGAGGCTGTACGGGAATGCATACGATTACTCTGCTTTTAGTCTTCTGGGGTTGAAGATATTGAAAAACTTGGCCAACGAGCACGACAACTGCGCTAAGATAGGAAGCAGCAGAGGGCTACTTCCTAAAATTAGAGGGCTCACAGAATTAAACCCCAACGCGCCCGAATCCAGAATCAAGACGGCAAAGCTAGCTCTGCAGCTCATGGGAATGCTGGCAAGCAGTACAGGCTCGACAGGGAAGGCCTTGAGGAAAGGGATCTCGGAGATAGTTTTCGCCATAAGCAATCTAAGAGACGTTATTCATTTCAGAGAAATTACGACGCATCGTCTGCAAATTCTGGCCATCGACATATTGACGAGTCTTGCTCTAGAAGATGACGGCCGAGAGATCATCGGCAGCACTGGGGGAGTTTTCCGTAGTCTTCTCTCTGTGTTTTACATGCAGAGGATTAATAATAATATAATAAGTGGATCGGGCGAGGATGAAACGAAGGAGCTAGTGACCAAGGCAGGAGAAGCCCTGGCTCTGCTTTCACTCGAGAACAAACAAAACTGCCAAAGAATGATGAGCATTAAGCTGCGCGATCAACCAAATTTGATCACCAAACTGATCTCTGTGCTAGACGACCCAGTTCAGGGTTTTCATGTAGCAAGAATTCTTCGGAATTTGTGCGCATATGCAGAGGCAGATTATGTGGAATTGAGGAAATCAATGCAACGGCGGCGCAGGTGGAGTTTATTCAATTAATAGAATTTCGTTTTAAAATTATAGCTTTGTGAACTCTTGCAGTTCGATCTCACAACAATTTGATCCAATCGATTAATTTCTTGGGATATTTTATGCTAGGTTTTGAAGTTTGTGATGGAGCAAGGAGGCGAGCATCAGGAAGCAGCAATAGGACTTGCTGCGCAGATCTTCAAGTTCATAACCAGATATGATTTCGATCGTGTGTTCGAAGAATCGAGCGGTGTAACAAAAAGTTTGCTGATTTCAGAACTTGTAAAGGCTATCAGAAAGCACCCACGCCCGTCGAACGAGGTTTCGAGTATTAGACGGTTTAGCATCGAGCTTCTGATCAGTGTTCTGGAGATAGACAGGGTTGTAGTATTAAGCAGTTTGACCACGGAAATGATAATAGAGTTGAAGGAGACTTTGTTTGTCAAAAAGATAAGAGAGGCTATCACCTGCAGACACATAAATATTCAAACGTAGAAGGTGACGCCGTGGGACACACCGTTTGATTATTTTATCCCGTGCCCGTTTTAGGAGACTATGGCTACCTCTGTCACGCCCTTCACGTTGCCACCGGTTTGAATATTTTAAACATAAAAGAAAAACAATATGGCGAAGTATTAGTTCTTGTGACCCCGCAGATTAAAGAGTCCCCACTAAATGATCTTCCGGAGATACCACGTGCATCGCATGCAAGCGATGTGTACACGTATGCACCATAGCTAAACCTGAAACGCAGGAACCAAAATCTGAGTCCGCCTCTTCTGTCTCATTTTTCTGCAGTCTGGTTCCATGGTGCCAAGGGAAAGAATGCAACGCGGGGCAAACGGAGAGAGCTACAGAGAATTTCAGCTCATACCAGTATTCCGAGCAAATTCTTTGCCCTTTCGATCGCAGGTTTCTCATGCAGAGCCGTTGTTGTTAAATGAAAATCAGCTTATCCATCTCCACCGACAACACGAGGTACTTGGTTGGCGTATTTGCTGCATCAAAGCAGAGGAAATGGCGATAATTGTTTGTCTGGTTAGCTTGATGTGATGAATTAGGGGTAATTGTTTTTATGTTTTTGGTGTGGCAGGCGTTTTTTGTTGCAGGTGGGCAAAACCCAGAAACTCTGTTGTCTGGATTTGTGTTTGTGTTTTTATATTGGGCAAGTTGAATGTCGGTGGATCTGCATAATGCACAGCTCAGAGCAGAGGCTCAATTGATTCGGCGCTGTGCAGGGGTTTTGTTGTAAGGGACGGTGATTGAACTGAATAAAATCATTCAAGTCGTGCCCAAAAACCAGACGAATGAACTTGGAGCTGAGCGCCCAAAGGCTGAACAATTTGCAGTAGTGGTGGCGGGTTGATAAAACTGGTTGGTGCAACAGGTATGGGATGTTGTTACTGGTGTGAGGCAATATACTTTTGAAGGTCATGAAGCACCCGTGTATTTTGTATGCCCCCATTATAAAGAAAACATTCAGGTATGAGCTCTTTGTTGTGATTCTGATTTTTTTAATACGACTGGGAGAATGCTTGTTTTTCAGGAAGAAACTGATTTCGTGGATATAATGATTCCTCAAGCTGAAGCTTTGTATTGGACTCTTCTTATGTATCAGTTTATCTTTTCGACGGCTGTTGATGGCAAGATAAAGGCTTGGTTATATGATCACATGGGTTCAAGGGTTGATTATGATGCTCCTGGTCAGTGGTGCACTACAATGGCTTATAGTGCTGATGGGACAAGGTTGATTCATCATGTCATTTCAACTCTTGCTTTGTGCTATGCTTTATTTCTGTTGGTTATTGATTAGCTCTACAATACATGGAGTATAAAAACATTGGCAACTTTGATGCAGGCTCTTCTCATGTGGAATGAGAGTGAAGGTGCTATAAAGCGTACTTATCAAGGATTTTGTAAGCGCTCTATGGATATTGTGCAGTTTGATACAACTAAGAACCACTTTTTGGCTGCTGGAGATGAATATTTGATCAAGTTTTGGGACATGGACAACACAACCCTGCTGACAACTGTTGATGCTTACGGTGGATTAGCTGTATGGTTTGACATAGTTGCTTACATTTTTTTTTTTGATGTGAACTACTTGCATAGCTCAAAAGAAAGACTTTCAGGTTAATTTAGCTTTGATTTTTTGCCTATTTTCAGAGTACTCCTTGTCTCCGCTTCAACAAAGAAGGGTGCTTATTGGCAGTTTCAACCAGTGATAATGGCATCAAAATTTTAGTCAATGCTGATGGCCATAGATTATTACGCTCATTTGAGAACCGTACCTTTGATGCAGCAAGAGTTCCTTCTGATACGAAGGTAAGAGTTGTGCATTTATTATGTGTTTGGCTTTCAAGCTTTACTCCAAATGTGGCTAAATTGAGATTTGGTTCTGCAGGTGTCAGTAGTAACTCAAATGGCATCTGTAAGCACACCTGGGGCACAAACTGTTGGGGGATCTGATCGGGTTGCTTCCACAGTTTCCATGGCTGCACTGGTATGTCTACTGTCATACTCTAAGATATCTCTAGATTACAAGGATAAAGACCTTGCATAAGCCATTGATTACCATCTACTTAATGTTTTTGAAGTACGCTGAAGGTTGTGGAAGATGGTAGGGAGAGTTTAAATGATTTTCCGTGCTTTTGAATATGAATAAGCCTGTTTCTTTTCAACAAAAGGACATGTTCAAAGCAAGAATGCTTGCAAATGTGTACGCTAAACAATTGAAAGTAATTGATTTTTGTGTGTCAGAATGGAGTGGATTCTAGGAGTGTTGGAGATAAGGTCAGAGTGGCAGAAGATTCAGTAGATAAAAACAAGAACTGGAAGCTAACTGAAATATCCGAACCAGCTCAGTGCCGGTCCTTGAGACTCTCAGATAACCTACCAACAAGCAAGGTGTGTATTATCCCAGGTTGGATAGCTCATAATGGATTACGCAGGGAAAAAATATCCTGTATCAGCCTGAGCTTGTTATTAAACTTGTGATATTGTCTAATGTGGCACATTTATGTTAAAAAGTAATTTACCGAATCACCGAACATAGCTTTTTACCTTTGGATGTGTCTGTCTTAGACTGAGGAGCTGAGGAGCTGCCGACCGAGACTGAGGAGCTGAGGAGCTGCCGGCCGAGACTGAGGAGCTGCCGTGAGGAGCTGCCCTTCCGCTTCCATTCCATCGCAGGAAACTGCGGGTTGATCAACTTGCAGGTCGGCTCTTATGAAGATGCCATCACCGCCCCATCACCGCCCCTATGCTCGACAGCACATATCCAGCTGCCAACTTCAACGATGGGCACTTCAACATGCATGCAGACTTGGAAACTTAAGAAAGTTCGCTGATATATCACGCTAACATTTAATGTTAGCGAATTAATGCTAATGCAATCCTAGCATTAGTTTACATGTTCAGAAAATTGATTCAATCCATATGTTAAATAAAGATTTATCCTAAGTTTACCCAGATCGTCGCCTCGATATGAGGCCAAATAAGATGAACATGGCTGTCATTGGTTAAAAAGCACTGGGAAAGATAAAATATGCAATAATATAACGTGGAACTTTGGTTTAAGGCAAAAGAGGCAAAATAATTTTGTTGGTTGGCGGGCCAAACTAATGCCCACCGACCAAAACTGATTACTATAGTCCCTGCCAGGCCCGGAGGGCAGGGACTAATAATATAGCAAAATTGTAAGCACAAAAAGCATGCCAATTTGGCCAGTAGTGTTGTTCCAACTGAGAGCCGGAAGCTCCACAAATTTAATCCCTTGCACCAAAGATTCGCTGAGGATGGAAGATATAGGATCTTGTGGTTGTCTTCTCCTTGACTATTTATCCCATCAGCCGCTGGCGAGCATGTGGTTTATGGTTGGTAGAGGTTTATTTCAATTTTATATGTATCCCGCATACCACATGTGTTTTGCCATGTGGTGCCAAACGTTTAAGTTATCCCATATATAATAAAAATTTGGACCATGTGGTGCCAAACGTTTAAGTTATCCCATTTATCTTTCATCAAAATTATTATCTAAATCAAGATTCTTTCGGATGTTTATAATCCTATGTATTAATGCAACCAAATCTCATATTATATTATATAATTGGATTTTTTTTTTTTTATTATTTTAAATTTTAATATTATTAATTTTATTTAAAATTAAAAAAAAAAATGATATTTAGATTTCTGTATGAAGATTTATTTACTTTTTCCAATTCCATATATTGATAGCCAACCCAATTCTCAGTCATTTACAAATATTGTTTGAGTTCTTTATATTATATTCTATGATCACCATTACACATTCCACATTTTTAAATTTATTTTATCAAAATTATTATTTAATTTTTCTAAGTTTTATATAATAGTCATATTATATATCATTCTTACACATTTCCAATACTTAAAGAATTTTCAAATTTATTTTCATAGATTTTCTAACGATATATTAATAGTTATATATATAATATATATATTATATATAATTGTTACACATTTCCATATTAAAAGTTCAAACTTATTTTCAAAAAAAACGTTATTTAGATTTTTTAAATCTTATTTATTAATATATTCAACTAAATCTCATCACATTATAAATATTTTTACCCAATTTCTCTTTATATATAAACTTCCACATCAAAAAATCTAGTACTATAATTTTTTTAATCTCATATCGTCAACTAAGTCCCATCACATTACAAATATTTTTGACTTTGTATGTATATTTCTATATCACTATTATCAACCTCAATATTAAAAACCAAGCCATGGACCTTTTTAATCCCATATATTATT
>APFE030124888.1:14343-24947 GCA_000404065.3 Pinus taeda | reverse complement strand
TTTTAATCCCATATATTATGTATCACTAATCCAACAACATTAAAATTTTTTATTTCTTATCTATATATATATATAGTCATTATCATATTAACAAACTCCCTTAAACAAGCATAAAGATTAATTGAATAATATCATACTCCTCCTTTATATATATATAATTCATAAAAATCTAATATTGTATTTTTTTCAATTTCATGTCCTCAACTAAGTCCCATCACATTATAAACAATTGCTTTTATATGTATATTTCCATATATATCACAAACTTTGACATAAAAAATCTAATATTCTAACTCTTTCAATTTCATGTCCTCAACTAAGTCCCATCACATTAAATATTTTTAATTTATATTTATATTTATATATCACTATTACCAACCTCAACATTAAAGACCAAGGCATATGCCTTTTTAATCCCATATATTATTATACTCAAGTAAATCTCATCACATTACAAGTATTTTTAACTTTATATGTATATTGTCATATCACTATCACAAACCTCTACATTAAAAACCAAGCCACCAAATATCTTCTTCTTCTTCTTCTAAACTTTCACATTAAAAATCTAATATCCTAACCTTTTCAATTTCACGACGACGTCGGCGCCGTCGTCACCTTTACATTAAAAATTTAATATTCTAACCTTTTCAATTTCATATCCTCAACTAAATCTCAACATATTACAAACATATGCAGCTATACATATATTTCCATATATATCACCAAATTTCACATTAACAATTTAATATTCTAACCCTTTCAATTTCATTTACATTTTATCAACTAAATCCCATCATATTACAAATATTTTATATGTATATTTCCATATCACTATCATAAACCTCAACATTAAAAACTAAATCATATGTACCCAACTAAATTCCACCACAAACCTCTAGAAAAATGTTAGTTGATCCTTGTTATGTATATATGGATATCATTCCCACCGCATTACAAACTAAGCTTAGCCTTCACCTTGTAAGCTTTACAAAATTATTGTTTGGGCCTGCTTAATTCCATATATTAATGTCTTCAACTATGACCACATTACAAACATTTTTGACTTTATATGTATATCTCCATATCATTATCACAAACCTCCACATTAAAACCAGGCCCCACACATATATATCATCTCAAGTTGCCACATATATATATATATATATATATATATATATAATTTTATGTGAAAATGCTCCATTGGTTTAGTTATGTAAGTTGTTCTATAGGGGTATGACATTTCACTTTATCAAGTTGTTTTGAAGATGTTTGATCATGAGAATTGTTAGGTTGGTGTTGATGCACTATAGATTCTATGTGAATCGGAATTAGATGTAATTAATTGAAAATGAATACAAATAACAATAATTTAAAAAATATATATATGTAATTAAATATGTAAAGATTCCAATTTAAAATTCAAGTTATTAAAGGTGTAAGCATACCATCTTAAAAGCCAAGCCACTAAAAGATTAGTCATTAGATATTAGTTATTTATGTGGCGTGTTTATTTTGAAATAGGGATTCGAGAATTTTAATTTAATTATTAATTATTAAGAAGATGGTAGGAATTTAATCTCCATGGAATATTCTTGACTATTCTTAGTACTATTCACAAATCAAAGGTTGAGATTTATCTTCAAAGTAGTTATGCTATTTTTTCTTTTTAATTATATTGATTAAGTTAAAAAAACATCATATGAACAAGTGTTAGACAACTTTATAAAATGAGTTATATTTTTCTGAACATGTGGTATTAATAAGACATGGTATTGGCCCATCATATTGTAATAAAATTGATTAATAATCTCCATGTAAAGTTGATCCAAGGGATCAAAAATATGATAAAAAAAATTGAAAGTGCTCAAAATCTCCCAAAACTAACAAAAAAGTGTAGATATCGTCATTCTAATTCCAACGACACTTGAATCGCCTCAATTCGACACCGTATGAGGAAGTTATCGCATTCTGAACTTTTTGGCAAACAATAAAAAAAGATCAACTTGCAAGGTTGACTGTGCAGGGTACGAATACCACATGGCAGTCTATATGCTTACATGTTGCTAACATCAATAGGATGACTGATCAGTACGGGACCCAATCAAAAACTAACACGTGGCATGCATAAGAGGCAAAAATTGGGTGCTTTTGATTGGTTGAATTTGGACCAATCCCATTCTGCCACGTGACCCAAATAGAGGGTGCCACCTGGTCCAATCAAGGAAGGTGATGCAGTTCTGTATGGTTTGTCAAAAAATAAATGTGGACCAGATTAAGCCTTCACAGACTCGAACCAACGACCTCCAACGCACAATTCTACCACCAAACCAGTGGTCCACAAGTATTGCTTGTTATTCAATATCAATGGGTTATATTTAAAGTTTAATCGTATGTCATTTAGAATTAACGTTGGGTTGCTTGTTATTGAATATCGGTGGGTTATATTTAAAGTTTAATCATATGTCATTTGGAATTAACTTTGGGTCGACACGCTAGCCCATATGGCTCGATGCTTGGTTAAACAAATCACGATGTGACCACACCCATTGGAGGTGACAGTAATTATGCCTAGACCCACAGTTCAACATGATGGACTAGGACCCCATTGAAGGTATCAAAGATGGGCATGGAGCTTGGGCCAATGACCCTTGCTTATAGGTATCACATAGAACCGCAAGAAGAGAGTTCACAGGGAGGGTGCATGGCACCCTACTACGATGGCCCTAGGTCATATGTCGACCAAAGGACTAAGAGCGGGTCCAGGGAGAGCGCATGGCCTATGTCCTGCACCCCTTGGTCCCATGGGACCACACGACCATTGGTACGGGCATCAAAAAGGGGCTTTGGCCATTCTTTTTCAATATTTAAACTAGCCACCAAAAACAACCATGAGAGGTGCGAGTCAAACCCGTGACCTTTGCCTTACCAGTCCAATGCACCCACTAATTGGACTATCACCATTTTGTTGCAAGTTTTGATAGGGAAAAGAGATTATATGGTGAAGTGGCATACCAGTTTTGGAAAAAGGAGGGTTTCTTGCTCATTTTTAAACCCTTTTTTAGTTCAAGAAGAGCTTAGATAGGGCTTCTTGGGCATTCTAGACATGATGGCAGTGTTGTTTTTGTAGATTGAAGCTTGTATGATGATGTATTGAGAATTTGAGCATATAATAATAAGAAAACCACCATTGGAAGTTGAATCTGAAGACGTAGCCTAGGAGGGGTAAACTCTGTTATCAATCTATTGTGTTTGATGTTGCATGTTTCTCCATTTTTAACTATTTAAATTTTGAAAAATTTACTTAAGTTTGTGTGCTTTTGCAATCGCGGTCCATTGCCTAAAAGACGTAAACTAGCTTGCAAATAATTTCATGAAACCTTAACTTTTTAAATTTTGGATCAGTTAGGTATCAGAGAATGGTTTTTATGAAGGTTTGACATAATTTGCAATGTTTTTGAATGCTTACAATATCTAAATTGAGAAGAGGAGAAGGAACACTTAAAGAACCTATTGACAGGATGAAATGTACCACCAACAACTAGGGGGGTGTCCCCGGTGTGAAGTCCCAATCATACATCACAACATTTGGGATAGGAGCTCCATCCAGTATGGGAGCACAACTACCACCATGAATGTTTCCACTCTTGGAGAAGGTGCCAGAGTGGGGACAAGAACGGAATGACTAGAAAGTGAAACAAAGTCAACCCAAGATTGACATATTGCAGGAAGAGGTACAAACAAGTCTCAACAACAATAAGAAGAGGTATACCATGAGAGGGATTAGTGGGATAAAACCCAATCAAACATACAATAAACATGAACACGTCAGATGTTAATTGAAAAGTAGTTCACAATAGATCACCAACATGGAAAGGAAAAAGTAAACACAAATTTGAAAGAAAAACATACATGCAACCACTATGTATCAGTGCATAACATATTGTGTATATGAAAGCACACATACAAATATAGTGAAGTATCAGACAACTGATACAACCACCATGAGTAAGCATGGGAATCAGTGTCAAATAGATAGAACATCTTATTAATGTTGCTGCAACTTCAAGTACATATCTTCCAATTGGTCAAAACCCAATAATGGAACAAGGTCTGCTCATATCATTGTCAAATGCAAAACCCTAGCCCCATTGCAAATCCACTCTACTAGTTCTGAAGAGTTGAGTGGCTCTAGCTCTTAAGAATAAATCAACTATCTAATCCTAGCCTCAACTCAAGTGATAAATTCCACCTTATTTATGAGGCATGAGGGCACATTTATATAGGTCAGATGACCATTCACCTACTGTATCCCTTGACCTCCCCTTATGACCTTTCAACTACCCTCATGACTCTTGATCTTACTCACTTCCTTCTCAAGAAAAATGATTATTACACGCTCAAAATAGGCCTAACATATCCATAGACATTATGGTGGGCGATATTTACATTACGATGAACAAGAGAGAGGAGTTTGAAGAGGGTCCTTGTAAACCCTAGAATGTGTGTTGCCCATATGTTGCAATGTTGTGGATGCTCAATCCTGGGACAGGCCTATTTTCTTGCCACTATGCCTCACTTGGATTCATCTATCTCCTGGTGATGTGCCTTTGAGTTTATTGAAAGGTTCTTGGAACTTGGAAAGGAGTGTCAGGGTTTTGTGATTTTCCAATGCTTTTACAATGAGCCAAGATTGATATTGATCGTTGAAATTTCCTTCACACTTTTAGATGGTCTTTGGAGTCATAAAAATGATACCACGCTCTGGAAATAATGACATGAAACTTAACTAGTTTTATTTCGAGGTATTGTTTAGTGTATATATTGCATTGGTTGGTACAAACCCATGCCCACTCCATTTAATGCCTCATTTAATTCCCTACACAAGAAAGAAACAGAACAGGTTAGTTTATACACCTCAGACTTTTCATATGAAGGTAAATAAGGCAATGACTAGGACTAAGATATATGGTTTGAATGAAGCATGCTTAAACATAGAGTTTAGGCATTTGGGTGTGCTCATAAATTACATGTGATCTAGATATTATGTGATGTTGGGATAGGGTCCCTGGGGTCATTTTTAGGGTTAGATTAACCCATTTTTGTAAAGAATGTAAAGTCTCCATGAAATGTGGATGCGAAGCGCACATCTAGATAGGAGTCAAAGGGGTTTTAGCCCCTTCTTTGGGTAAGTGATAGGTCAGTTGTTGAGACTCACCCATGGTTCGAAGGCCATGGTATTGTATTGGAAAAAGATATATATAGTTAAGTCATAACAAGTCTAGAGGTGGTAGTTGGAAAAAAATTGAATGAAGATCATTTTTTGGGCCAGTGCTAAGGCAGGAAAACTCTGTTTTCTTGTACTTAGGTGAAAGGGGAAGGCTCCTGCAGCTGAGTACACATGAGGCCTTGGAAATTCCACAGTTGAGTGCACATGTTGCCTTGGAAAGTCTGTAGCCGAGTGCGCAGAACCCTGCAGGTGAGTGTGTAGGGAAAAGAAGTCTATAAATTGAATGTTGGAACTAAATAAAGACAGATTTTGGAGAAATATCTTGCATTTGAGTATTATTGTGAATTATGTTTATGCTATGTTTTGTCGCTTAATAATGTGTTTCTATGGATTAATGTGTAAATGTTGCACGAATCTACTGAATCTATCATATTTATGCATGACTTAAGTAATTATTTGGTTTCGTGAAGTTAAGGTTAATATAGGCGGAGCTTCTAAAGGCAATCCAGGGCTAGCTGGCTTTGGAGGGGTTATAAGAGATGAAAAGGGTCAAATAAAAAAAATCTTCCATGGCCACTTGGGCAAGGCTACTAACAACATGGCAGAGCTTATGGCACTAGAACAAGGCTTGGAAATTTTGTTAGTTTCTAACATGCACAATGTCATCATAGAAGCAGATTCAGAATTGATTATCAGAGTAGCCCAGAAAATCTGTAATGGTACATCTCCAAAGAAAGTTTCAAGGCACTAGAGGCTTTTGCAAGTCTTTCACCGAATCCAATCCCACCTGCAAACCTTAAAAATGGTCGGCTTTGTCCATGTGAAGAGGAAATCTAACATGTTAGCAGATCGTTTGGCGAATGAGGGGGTCACCAACATGGATAGTGATTCTCAGTTTGATTGGGATCTTGTACCCACAGGCAAGCTGTTGGAGGATTGTCTCTGTCAGGCGAACAAATATATAGAGCTATGGTTTCATAGGAAGGAATAAGATGGTACAGAAGACAGGAGGGAGGACAGGGTACCCTACATTGTCTGCCTCCATGGGGGGTGGGTCACAATCCATGGCTCAATACTCCCTCGGACCTACTTTGGATGCACTAAAGACTGGGTCATCTATGGAACAGATCTTTAGGTGGAAAGGTTGATGGTGTTTTTGGTTCAACTGTGATTTTGGAAGGACGACACAAGAACCATCTGATGCGCTTGATCAATGGCAATCGCTTGGCGAAAGAGCACAGTAGTTATTTCGGAAGGCGTAGTTTTCCAAAACCACAAGAGGTTTATCGGGCGGGATCTATCGGGTTTTTTGGAGGAAGGCCCCGATTCCACTCATCGGGCAACACATAACAGGGAGAGGTGAGAGAATACCGCTCATATTAGACAGTTATCCCTCGTGTGACTTGTCCACCTGATATCTCTGCACACCATTGGATCATCCGTGAGTGATCAACGATGTATGGTTGATCATGCAAGTTAGCTTGGGTCTCGGACCTGAAAAAAATTTAGAGGGTGGGAATAAATTTTACGTTGGGTTTGTAAGAATGGTTTGGTGTCGGTTGTTGTGGGCCCACGGTTGTGGTTGTTATAGTGGGTCATGGTTGGTGTTGTGTTGTGGGTCTAAGCGGGCCCAGTGGATACTGATAGGTCAACTCAGACGGTGCACAGCTCTACTTGCACTTTAAAGTTTCTTGATGATCTTCCTAGTTGAAATTTTGGTGGACCCTCACTTGAAACTTCTTCTAGAGTCTCGTTTTCTTTCAGCACTAGACAACATGACCAAATGATCTTCTGTTTTCCTACTATCCATTGTAAATGGAGGTCACTCCCAGGTTTTTTTGTTTGGACTGCGCACGGTTTTGGTTGCGTGGTTCAGCTTTTGTTTGCATAGCTGCCGGTTGAACTCTCACAGGGGCGCAACTTGTAATTTATGTATTTTTAATTTGATTAATAGAAGGTCCTACTCTTACCTGATAAAAAAAAAGAATCAACAAGAATTCATATTGCAGAATGAAGTGAAACAAAATGAACCATCTAGTAAACCGGAACCTAGTCAAACTCAGAAGTCTCCCTTGCAGTGTTGGGTTTGTGGGGAACCCCACTATTATAAAAATTGTCCCCACCATCCAAGGGTTGAACTAGCCACGAACATACAAGAGGCTTCTAGTTTTCGTGACATGCAAAGGAACATACCCAGGATTAATGCAACCTTGGAGGATCATCAAGCGGAGTATCAACCTATGATGATGGAAATTAAAGGTAAAATACTTAACCATCCTATTTCCATTTTGATAGATCCTAGTGCAAACCTAAGCTATGTCAGCCCAAAAATAGTTGATTTATGTCATATGAAAATCATAAAATTATAAATCCATGTCCAATATAGTTCATCGTAGGAGATAAAAGAAGAGTAACTACAAAAGTAGAGAATTGCATAATTGATTTAGCTGGGCAACAAGTTAAGGAAAATTTAAATATGCTTCCGCTAGGTTCCTATGATGTATTGATATGTATGGATTGGTTGGAGCAACATTGGACCCTAGTAAACTGTAAAGATAAGACAATTAATTTTCTTAGAGATGAGGATATCAAAAAAGAAATACAAGGGGTTAGAAGCGAAGTTATGTTACACCTTATCACAACCGATCATTTAGGGAAATGCATTCGTAAGGGTTATCAAATTTATGCAATTTAGGTGGGTTATGCTAACTCTAAGGATAAGATATCTATCTTGGAAAAGATACCATTCATTTAGGAATTTAAAGATATCTTTCAAGAGGAGATTCCAGGGTTTCCATCCAAAAGAAACATTGATTTTACTATAGAACTCGTTCCTAGAGCCACTTAAATTTCTAAAGCCCCTTATAGGATGAGTGTTCCTAAGTTGGAAAAATTAAAGATGCAACTCCATGAACTATTGGACAAAGGGTACATTTGTCCTAGCATGTCCCCTTAGGGAGCCCTAGTTTTGTTTGTAAGGAAAAGGGATGGAACTTTGCATCTATGTATAGATTATAAGTAGCTGAATAAGTTAACGGTAAAAAATATGTATGCTTTACCCTGAATTAATAATCTTTTTGATTAGATAATGGGATTTGTCGTGTTTTAAAAAATTGATTTACATTTTGGATATCACTAGATACGAGTCAAAGATGAAGACATACATAAAACAACATTTAGTGCATGTTATGGGCATTATGAGTTCATTGTTCTACCATTCATGCTCACTAATGCTTTGACAAAAGTCATGAGTATGATGAACAATATTTTTCACCATTTTCTAGATAAGTTTGTTCTCATTTTTATTGATGATGTCCAGGCATATTCTAGGAGTATAGAGGATCTTAAGGAACACCTTCGACTAGTATTACAGACTTAAAGAGAAAATGAGCTCTATGCTAAATTTAGCAAATGTGACTTTTATAAGGATCAAATTCAATATCTACAACACATTATCTCCTCTGAGGGCATAGTTGTATACCTTGAGAAAATAAAAATCATTATGGAATGGAATGTTCAAACAAGTGTGGTAGACATACACTCCTTTATGGGTTTGGCCAGATATTATTGCCGATTTATAAACGAGTTCTCTAAAGTTGCTTACCCAATCACCTCCTTACAAAAGAAAGGGAAAAGTTTCATGTGGTCAAAGAAGTGCCAAAAGAGTTTTGAGAATTTAAAACATTTTCTTACTGCTGCACCCATTTTGGAAGTTGCAGATCTTGAAAAGGAATTCATATTTTGTATAGATGTATGCCAAGAGGGTGTAGGGGGAGTCTTAATGCAAGAAGATAAGGTGGTTTCTTACGAATATCGTAAGTTAAAAGAACATGAACACAGGTAATTTGCTTATGATTTGGAGCTAATAGTTGTAGTTCACGCCTTGAAGGTATGGAAACATTATTTATTGGGAAAAATATTTCTTTCGATGACATATCATAGCAATTTAATTAGCTTATTTAAGCAACCCAACTTGAATGCACGCCAAGCCAAGTGGACTACATTTTTTAGTGAGCTTGACTTTGAAATCAAACATCTTAAGGGGGAAGAAAACTGTGTGGCATATGTGTTAAGTAGAAGATTGCATCATATATATGATATTTTATATAGCCAAGTGGAGATTAATTTTTTGAAGCAGATTAAAGAAGTTGCCCTGAAAGATCTAGAATATGAATACCTATAACAACAAGCTAAACTTGCACAAAATTATGGGAAACAAACTGAGTATGGTATTAGTAATGAAAACATGCTAGTATATAGAGGAAGAATATATGTCCCTAGTCAGCTATCAATAAAATAATTTATATTGGATGAATTCCACAGAAGTCGCTATACCGCTCACCCGAGATATAAAAAACTAGTTTCTTCTATTAAAAGGAATTATTATTGGCCTGGTATGAGGAAAGATATTGCATAATACTTTGCCAAATGCCTAGAATTTTAGGATGTTAAAGATGAACGACAACATCCTGATGGTTTGCTGCATCATTTACCCATTCCTAAATGGAAGTGAAACACAATTACCTTGGATTTCATAACAAAGTTATGTAGATCGAAGAGACAAAACGACTCTATCATGGTAGTGGTAGATAAATTGAGCAAAATAGCTCATTTCATTCTTGTTAATTCCACCTACCAAACAACACAAATAGCAGACATATTTATGAGGGAGATATTCAGGTTGCATGGAATGCCTAGAGTTATAATCTTTGATCGAGATGTGAAGTTCACCTCTGCCTTTGGAAAACACTTTATAGGGTTGGGTACTCAAATTCACTTTAGTACTGCCTATCACCCATAAACGGATGGGTCAACTGAGAAAGTTAATCAAGTGGTCGAAGATATGTTACGTATATACGTAATGCAACAACCAGGAAAATGGGAGGAATACCTTCACTTAGTGGAATTTTCCTATAACAATGGATACCACGAGTCGCTAATAAAAAGTAATTTTGAGGTACTTTATGGAAATAAATGTAGAATACCTGTGAAGTGGAATAGTCATGAGAACAAAATGATCTTAGGGCCTGATATGTTAGAGGAAATAGAAAGAATAATGAAAAATGTTCAGCAAATTCTGAAAGTTACCTAGGATAGGAAGAAGGTGTATGCTGATAAGAAAAGAACCTATCGAGAATTATCGTTATGAAATCATGTTTATGTGCGGGTTAATCCTAAAATAAGTACTCCGACTCTGTGGACCTTTTCAAATCCTAGAAAGGGTAGGATCAATTTCATACTGGCTTGCACTACCCCATCACATTCGGGTTCATAATGTATTTCATGTCTCTCTTTTAAAAAAGCATGTATATGATCCCAGATACATTATTAATTGGCAGGATATACAGGTAAACGATGCTGAAAATTATATATA
>APFE030124888.1:0-14149 GCA_000404065.3 Pinus taeda | reverse complement strand
TCGACTAGAGAGAAATAATGTTGTGGAAGTGAGATATCACCCAGGTTAAAGTGTTGTGGAAGCACTTTAGCCGAGAGGAAGTTACTTGGGAAGACAAATAATTTATGTAGGAGGCATATCTCGAGTTATTCCATCAACGAGCAGAAAGATAAACCTCATGGATGGTGTTTCGCCCAAGGGAGGAGAGATGTGAAACCCCCAGGTGTTGTAAATATTTTTTAGTCACTTTACTATTGTGGAATTAGTAATTTACTAAGTAGAGGAAACAATGGATGCTGGAATAGTTGAGATGGTAATTATTTTTTTTTTTTGTTTCTTTAAAAAAAGACACATTGTCTCTATGAGAAGTCCTAGAATTTATGGATGGGGCTAAGTAATTCTCTTTTACCAAATAGTCAGCATTTAGGATTAGTTATCTCTTTTGTCTCTCTTCTTTTCCCCGCGGGGGCATGGGAGGAGAAGGAGGGAGGCATGACACTTCCTAGAAGTGGATTCCTTGAGTTGGACCAAAACCAGTGGGAAAATATTTCAGTAAACAGAATTTCCTATGTGGAAGTAAGGTAAATTCTAGGTTGGGCTAGAGGTCCTAATGCCAGTGAATTCATGCTACTACATAACTGACTACTCTGGAAAATTAAGGAGCTCGAGGGGAGAATATTGGACATAATAACCAATTTCTCATTGGAAGGGTGGAGTGGCCTCACCTGTAAATTCTTGTTCTTCAAATAACAGATAAGTGTGTAACTAGTTAAGGGATTGGTCTTCCTTTCTGTGTTTCTTTTCAAAGAAAAAAGAGACTATTGTGTGTGCTTAGCTTGAGAGCCATTGTTTATTTATTTTATATAAATTGTAGATCTGGAATTCAGAACCATTGTTTATATATTATGGTTAAATTGCAAAGTTGGAATAGAAATCCATTGTTTATATGAAAATGAAACTCGATTGAAAATTACTATTATTATTTACTTGTGTAAACAAAACTATTGTTGACAAAAAAAGTTATCATAAAAATATGCAAACTAACAGTAATGACTAGGACAAGGTAATGTGCACCTTAAGTACATGCATAGGAAGTTATAGAAAAAAAAACAAGAAATTAATTATGGGTCTGCTGATTTAAAATCTGGCAAGAAATACCCTCCAAGAGAAGTTCTAGAATAGGGTTACAGAGAAATTTTCTAGCTCTTCCTGACGTCGATCGAGAAGGGTCTTGAAGTAAACTATGCAATATTTAATTTCAGTAATATCTAAAAATGGGGAATAATGACCTCACCCTAGATTTATTCTTCACAACCAACCGAGTGGGACAGCGTGAAGAACAATTATGAGGAAGGCCGCTAGGGTAAAGAGGTTCATAACATTTTCCCTTACGCAGTAACGAAAAACAAGTCTGACCTTATGGGGCCGTTAAGGAAGTTAAAAAAAAAACCAGGAAAATTAACTAGAACTAGAAACCATCATTTTTGTGCCTAATAAATTAATTATAAGACAAATGAATAAAACTCAAGCATAGCTAATGAGCAAGAAAGACCAACATCAAAAACATTGTTATTCGAAACCCAGAAGTGAATAAAAAAAATATACATCTTCTTAAAGAAAAACAATCACCAAACCTCCTACTCATAATAACTGCATCATTTTAACTATATAAAACATATATCAAGGCGGAGCCATATGTTCGAATCTTGCTCAGGATTAAATATATATATATATATATAATATATATATTATATAGATATAGATAAGATATTAAAGACTCTGCTTTGTTCTGTCAAGGCAAAAAGGGGATTGAAAACGTCGTATTATAAATATAGACATATTACAATCTATGCATAATTAAAACAACCTTACAACATCGAATCCCTAGCATTAAATTTATAACTAAGCATAGGATAACCTAGAACTATATGTGATGAGAAGTCACCGAGAATTTAGGGTAGTCAACCTAGAACTATATGTGATGAGAAGTCACTAAGAATTTAGGGTAGTCAAACCTGGAACATGGCAGACTAAACCCATTATGAGCACTGTGCAGCGATGACCTCACATTCATGAAGAGAAGAAAATATATGGATGAAATCTAACCTACTAGCAAGTCAAAGATGTAGTTAGCAGAGTTTTAATAAGATAAGTAAAGACAAAAATGCAAACCCAACCACAACCAAATCTCATCATATTACAAACATTTTTTGAATTCTTTATATATACTCTATATCACCATTACACATTTCCATATTTTAAATTTATTTTCATCAAAATTATTATTTAGATTTTCCTAAGTTTATATATTAATAGTCTCTTATATATATAATATATATTATATATATATATAAATATATAATATATATATATATATTATATATATATAGTTATACATACATTATCATTCTTACACATTTCCATTATAACGCAAATTTATTTTATAATTTTTCTAATTTTATTATAATAGTTGAGTTTATTTTCATCAAAATATTTTTAAGATTTTCTAATTTTATATATCATAGTAGTTATATATATTAATATATATAATATATATATATATATATATATTATATATAATTGTTACACATTTCCATATTAAAAGTTCAAACTTATTTTCAAAAAAAACGTTATTTAGATTTTTTAAATCTTATTTATTAATATATTCAACTAAATCTCATCACATTATAAATATTTTTACCCAATTTCTCTTTATATATAAACTTCCACATCAAAAAATCTAGTACTATAATTTTTTTAATCTCATATCGTCAACTAAGTCCCATCACATTACAAATATTTTATTTTAATTTTAAATTATTTAAATATTTATATATTAATTTTATTTTAAATTTATATAAATAAAATATTATTTGGATTCTCTTAATTAGATTTTTATTACTTTTTTCAATTCCATTATTGATAGCCCCACAACCCAATCTCATCATATTACAAACATTTTGTTCTTTATATATAACTCGTATATTCACCATTAACATTTCAGTATTTTAAATTTATTTTTCATCAAAATTATTATTTAGAAAGGGGGGGTTTTTTCTAAGGTTTATATATTAATAGCTCTTTATATATATATATATATATATATATAAGTATATATATATATCATTCGTTACACATTCCATGCTAAACTTAACAAATATTTTCATAGATTTTCTAATTATATATTAATAGTGAAGTGTATTTTGCATCAAAAATGTATTTTTTAGATCTTGTCGTAAATTTACATATTAATAGTTTTAAATATATGTATAATTGTTATACATTTCCATATTAAAAGTTCAAACTTATTTTCATCAAAAATGTTATTTAAATTTTTTAATCTTATTTATTAATATATTCAACTGAATCTCATCACAATATAAATACTTTACCCAATCTCTCTTTATATATAAACTTCCACATCAAAAATCTAGTATTATAATTTTTTTAATCTCATATTGTCAACTAAATCCCATCACATTACAAATATTTTTGACTTTGTATGTATATTTCTATATCACTATTATCAACCTCAACATTAAAAAACAAGCCATGGGCCTTTTTAATCCCATATATTATTGTACTCAACTAAATCCCACCACATTACAACATTTTATTTATTTCTTATCTATATATATAGTCATATCACTATTACAAACCTCCACATTAAAAACCAAGCCATCAAAGATGTTAATTGATATAATATCATCCTCCTCCTATATATTTATATATAAATTCATATTAAAAATCTAATATTGTATTTTTTTCAATTTCATGTCCTCAACTAAGTCCCATCACATTATAAACAATTGCTTTTATATGTATATTTCCATATATATCACAAACTTTGACATAAAAAATCTAATATTCTAACTCTTTCAATTTCATGTCCTCAACTAAGTCCCATCACATTGCAATTATTTTTTAATTTATATCTATATTTATATATCACTATTACCAACCTCAACATTAAAAACCAAGGCATATGCCCTTTTAATCTCATATATTATTATACTCAAGTAAATCTCATCACATTACAAGTATTTTTAACTTTATATGTATATTGTCATATCACTATCACAAACCTCTACATTAAAAACCAAGCCACCAAATATCTTATTCTTATTCTCCTTCTTCTTCTTCATCATTATCATCAAAACTTTCACATTAAAAATCAAGCCACCAAAGATATTAATTGATCCAATATCATTTATTAATATCATCCTCTTCCTTTATTATAATATATATTCATGTTAAATTAATATTGTAATTTTTTCAATTTCATGTCCTCAACTAAGTCCCATCACATTACAATTATTTTTTACTTTGTATGTATATTTATATATCACTATTACCAACCTCAACATTAAAAACCAAGGCATGTGCCTTTTTAATCCCATATATTATTGTACTCAAGTAAATCTCATCACATTACAAGCATTTTTAACTTTAAATGTATATTGTCATATCACTATCACAAACCTCTACATAAAAAACCAAGCCACCAAATATCTTCTTCTTCTTCTTCATCATTATCAACACTTTCACATTAAAAATTTAGTATTCTAACCTTTTCAATTTCATGTCCTCAACTAAATCTCAACATATTACAAACATATGCAGTTATATCTATATTTCCATATATATCACAAAATTTCACATCAACAATTTAATATTCTAATCCTTTCAATTTCATTTCGTAAACTAAATCCCATCATATTACAAATATATATATATATATTATATATATATATATATATATATATATATATATATATATATATATTTATCACTATCATAAACCTCAAGATTAAAAACTAAATCATGAACCTTTTTAATTCCACATAAACCTCAACCTTAAAAGCTAAATCATGAACCTTTTTAATTCCACATATTAATGTACCAAACTAAATTCCACCACAAACCCCCACATTAAAAACCCGAGAAAATGTTAGTTGATCCTTGTTATGTATATATGGATATCATTCCCACCGCATTACAAACTAAGCTTAGCCTTCACCTTGTAGGCTTTACAAAATTATTGTTTGGGCCTGTTTAGTTCCATATATTAATATCTTCAACTATGACCACATTACAAACATTTTTGACCTTATATGTATATCTCCATATCATTATCACAAACCTCCACATTAAAGCCAGGCACCACACATATATATCATCTTTGTCATCACATTAAAAATCAAGTTGCCATATATATATAAAAGTTTATGTGAAAATGCTCCATTGTTTAGTTATTGTAATTTGTTTTACTAGTAGGGTATTTGACTTTCACTTTATAACTGTTGTTTTTGGTAGATGGTTTGATCATGAGAAATTTTGTTTCGTTTGCGTTGGATTGGATTTATGGATTTCTATGTGAATCTTCCAACCAGATGTAAATTTATTTGGAATATGAATACAAATAATAATAATTTATAAAAAAATATATGTAATTAAATAGGTAAAGATTCTAACTTAAAATTCAAGTCACTAAAGGTGTAAGCATACCATCTTAAAAGCCAAGTCACTAAAAGATTAGTCATTAGATATTAGTTATTTATGTGGTGTGTTTATTTTGAAATAGGGATTCGAGAATTTTAATTTAATTATTAATTATTAAGAAGATGGTAGGAATTTAATCTCCATGGAATATTCTTGACTATTTTTAGTACTATTCACAAATCAAAGATTCAGATTTATTTTCAAAGTAGTTACGCTGTTTTTTTTTCTTTTTAATTATATTGATTAAGTCAAAAAAACATCATATAAACAAGTGTTAGACAACTTTATAAAATGAGTTATATTTTTTTGAACATGTGGTATTAATAAGACATGGTATTAGCCCATCATATTGTAATAAAATTGATTAATAATCTCCATGTAAAGCTGATCCAAGTGATCAAAAATATGCTAAAAAAATGAAAGTGCTCAAAATCTTCCAAAACTGACAAAAAAGTGTAGATATCGTCATTCTAATTCCAACGACACTTGAATCGCCTCAATTCGACACCGTATGAGGAAGTTATCACATTCTAAGCTTTTTGGCAAACAATAAAAAAAGATCAACTTGCAGGGTTGACTGTGCAGGGTACGGATACCACATTGCAGTCTGTATGCTTACATGTTGCTAACATCAACAGGATGACTGATTAGTATGGGACCCAATTAGAAACTAACATGTGGCATGCATAAGAGGCAACAATTGGGTGCTTTTGATTGGTTGAATTTGGACCAATCCCATTGTGCCACTTGGCCCAAATAGAGGGTGCCACCTAGCCCAATCAGGGAAGGCAATGCGGTTCTCTATGGTTTTTCAAAAAATAATTATGGACCAGATTAAGCCTTCACAGACTTGAACCAACGACCTCCAACGCACAAGTCTACCACCAAATTAGTGGTCCACAAGTATTGCTTGTTATTCAATATCGACGGGTTATATTTAAAGTTTAATCATATGTCATTTAGAATTAACATTGGGTTGCTTGTTATTCAATATCGGTGGGTTATATTTAAAGTTTAATCGTAAGTCATTTGGAATTAACGTTGGGTCGATAGGTTAGCCCATATGGCTCGGTGCTTGGTTCAACAAATTGCGATGTGACCACACCCATTGGAGGTGAGAGCAATGATGCCTAGACCCACAGTTCAACGTGACTGCATAGGACCCCGTCGAAGGTATCAAAGATGGGCATGGAGCTTGGGCCAATGACCCTTGCTTATAGGTATCACATAGAACCGCAAGAAGAGAATTCACGGGGAGGGTGTGTGTAGAAATTTTGAATAATATGACACTTATTCACAGAGATTATCCTAATTATTCACTATTTGCGGAATCATGCATAATACATAACCTCCTCTACGTTGATCATCAATTTTGCAGTATTAAGAAACAATCGCATGCGCACATTGAAGCATCAATCACACATATCAACACAGTGTATCACGGGGAAAGCATATAGCTGAAAACCCGCAACTATCTATATATTATATTGATTGAGAACATGTAACAATACATAGTACAATACTCCTCGCAAGTACTCAGTACTATCTCCACTTGTTACACACAAACTAGCTCAGATCTGAATCAATCACAGGTTCAAATCTCCTCTGTTGTTTGCCTGCCTCCACTGCACAATCCTACATGAGAATATAATGATAATGGCTGATCCAAACTCTTATTTCCCTTGTGTAACACTACGCAATCCTCATTGGCAATCTCAATCCACTGATTGTTCAAATCACATGCACAACTATAGTCACAACTGACAGCTATCTTGCCCTTTCACTCACCTGTAACACTTGTCTCCACTGAATTGTCCATGCACTGAGTTAACTGATGTATTCTTTAGTTGATTTATGAGTTAATAATTAGTGAATTAATTAATAACTAATTCACATCACTCATCACTACTGTATTTGTTAGTTAGACTAAATACAACTAGTTCAATTAAGTCAAATTGAACACAACTTCATCAACTCCTCATTCAACTCCACCAAACTCAATCACTTGAGTTCTAACTGAAGTCCTTCATGCAATAGCTCAAGTAACCCATAAGAAAAGCGTATTTCCTTATGGCAGTTGCATGTGCCACATCTGTAGCTCGAACTGAAGTGCTCCAAGAGAATAAGATAATGTTTATAGCCCAAATATTATTAAGAGCTAATAATATTCGACTGTTCTATTTTTAGCCTGGCAGTCTAAAAATAGACTCTGCCCATATGTCTAAAAATAGAGGTCCATCTATTTTTTTACCAACATGACCAATCATCCATAAATAGCATCCTGCAACTCATAGACCATGATCCATATGTCTAAAAATAGACGTAGTCTAAAAATAGACTTTGCGCCAAAAATAGCCTGCGGGCCCACTTAGTGAAGGTGACTTCTTTCCACTAAGCTCCATCATCTTGTTGCATTCTCAACACTCTCTCTCAACAAGATATGGATTATCAACAACCCCTATCCTATCTTGATGGTACTCAAATTTTCTCCTGGTGAGTGCCTTCATAAAGATATCAACATCCTGATCCTCCGTGGGAATATATGAAAGTAACATGATTCTCCGCTGCACACAATCTCTGATATGATGGTACCTGATGTAGATGTGTTTGGATCTATCATGAAATAAAGGATTAGCGGAGAGTTTAATGCAACTCTGGTTATCATAGTAAATCACAGTAGGATCCAAATGAGACCCGAACAACCCGACTAGGATCTTCCTCATCCATATAGCCTTGCATGCAGCCAAACTTGCTGCCATATACTCGGCCTCCGCAGAACTGAGTGCCACGAATCTTTGCTTCCTATTGTACCAAGAAACTGCTGTCGATCTGATACTGAAGATCCCTCCAGATGTGCTCTTTTTGTCCGTTGGGCTCCCTGCCTAA
Organism: Pinus taeda; assembly: GCA_000404065.3. Classification (NCBI taxonomy): domain Eukaryota; kingdom Viridiplantae; phylum Streptophyta; class Pinopsida; order Pinales; family Pinaceae; genus Pinus; species Pinus taeda. The sequence continues at coordinate 5,782 of APFE030124888.1, read as the reverse complement.
TTTGCATCCGTGAAGCCACATAGCTTCACCTCATCCTCCTGTCTATACCAATCTCTGGATTGTGGTACATCAGGTCGTGTATTGACCAGATACATAAGTTACCCCACCAACTGTCGATAAACAGTGGCATCCACTACCTCCGCTGAAGTAGCATCCTCCTTCCTCCAACCTCTAAGAAGGAACACAGTCTTCACATCCATCTGATGGATGTGCCACCCCATCTGCGCTGAGAGAGCAAGAATCGTCCGTATGGAAGAATACCTTGCGACAGGTGCAAAGGTCTCCTCATAATTGATCCCCTCTATCTGTGAGAAGCCTCGAGCAACAAATCTTACCTTGTACTTCTCCACACTCCCGTCAACTACCTGATTCACTTTGTAGATCCATCTCGAACCCACCACTGATTTCCCTTCTAGTCTTGGGACAATCTCCCATGCACTGTTTCTGACAATCGAATCATACTCTTCCACCATGGCATCTACCCATGCAGGTTCCTCCACAGCTTCCTCGAAAGAGGATGGCTCCATCACGACACATTTGCTCACAAGAGCCATGTATCCAGTGTACCGATCCGATGACTGTCTCTGCCTGCGCTCTGTTGTAGGTGGTCCTACAACCTTCTCTGCATCTTGAGCCAGTTGCTCAGCTTCTGTAGTGCGCTTTCACCCTCTGGTGGTTGGCGCTGCATGAGTGGTCTCTTCCACTCCATGAACTTCATTTTGTGGTTGATCCACATCCTGAAGCCCATCCTTAGGAACTAATAGCTCCTCATCTGCATGCAAGTGTGGCTCCCTCTCAAGCGAACACTTCATGGCTTTCTTCTCCTGATATTTTATATCCTGTCACACAATAGTCTTGCGACTATCTGGCAAATACACACGATAGTTTTGGGGCATATCAGTGTACCCCACAAATATCCCAACCTCTGCGGTCGGCTCCAACTTCTTCCTAGCATCCTTCGTTACATGCATGTAAACAGGAGAACCAAAAATCCTCAAATGGGAAATATCAGACCTCTTACCAGAATAAGCCTCCTCGAGTGTAATCATGCCAAGTACCTTGTGAGGACAACGGTTCTGCACATATACTGCAGTATTTCATTCCTCCACCCACAAGTGAAGGGGTAGGCCCTGATCATGCAACATCGCCCGTGTAGCACCCACGATCGCTCTATTCTTCCACTCAACAACCCCGTTCTACTGTGGGTTATGGGGAGCTATAAGCTCTCTTCGAATCCCTTTTGCGTTGCAGAAATCCTTGAACTCACCAGAGATGAATTCACCACCATTGTCGCTCCGAAGAGCCTTCACCTTCTTCCCCGATTCCTTCTCGACCAGTGCTTTGAACTCACAGAACTTTGAGTATGTCTCGCTCTTCTTCTGCATGAAGAATATCCAGCACTTTCAGGAGAAATCATAAAAAAAGATCACATAGTACTTGTGCTTTGTTGTCGAAGCAACTGAGAAAGGTCCACACACATTCGTGTGAATTATCTCAAGGATCGTCGTGGCACGACTATCCTTCTCGTGAAAGGTGGCTTTCACAAACTTTCACAAAATACACCCCTTGCACTAATCTGACTGCGCAAGAGTGCCTTTAGGAAGCCCAGTAGAAATCTATAGCAGTATCTTCAAGGCTCCATGTTGAAGGTGGCCCAATCTCCAGTGCCACAACTCGCCATCATCCTGGCTCACCACTCCTTCTGTCTTGCATACCATTGCTGAGCATCCATCTACATGAAACTGATAAAGGCTCTTGACTCGAACCCCTATCTTCCAGGTTTCTCCAGCTGTCTTGTTGCGCAGGAAAGCCTTTCCCTCACTGAAAACAACATCATATCCCTTGTCTTCTAACATCGCCACAGAGATAAGATTCTTCTTCAATCCCGGAAAATGCATCACTTCCTTCAATATGAAGGGTTTACCATACTCCCTCTCAAAGGATATGGTACCGATACCGGTCGTACTGTATCTACCATCATCGCCCATCTCAATGTGCACTCCAAGATCTTTCTCATCCAGATCAGAAAACAAATTTCGATCTCCTGTCATGTGAAAAGACACACCACTGTCCAAGAACCATACCGATCCCATCACACTTGATACCAAGCATGTGATCAGTGAAAAATCCAGCTCAAACTGCGAGGCTAAGGCCTCTCCCGATGTAGATCTAGCAGCTTGCTTATTTTTCTTCTTTTACGGACAATTTGTGGCATCATGTCCGTGCTGGTGATAGTGAAAGCACTTCACCTTGGACATGTCCTGCTTCTTGCCTTTCGCACCAGAATGAGAAGCTTCTTGTTCTTCCCCTTCTTTGCTTTGGTAGCCAAAGCGCAATTTTCTTCATCAGGTGACTTTGATGAAGATCCGCCCCTGGTATTCCGCCTGATCTCCTCTTGCACAAGATCCGACCAAAGTCTCTCCCATCCTGGAAACTTCTCCTGACCATTGACAAAGTCCTGATAGGAATGCCAACTCTTCAAAAGACCAAGTAGAGCCAAGCTCACCAAGTCCTCATCATCGACAGTCAACCCCACACTTCCCAGCTCATCTCGACATTGGATGAACTTCGTGAGATACTTGGGCATACTGTCACCTTTCTCACACTTTATGTTTCTGAGTTTATCCTTGAGCCTCAACTTCCTCTGGTCGCTCTTGCTTTGATATAGATCTGTCAATGCTTTCCACATCAAGTATGGAGAAGCCTTTCCATGGAGGCTGGACACAATGTGATCCCTCACGCCCTCCAACAGAATCCTTCGACACTTTGCTGTCTTCTTTTGCCAATCCGTGACTTGAGCAGCATTAGTAGGTTTTGGGACATCCGCATCTATGAACTCCTTCAAACCATTATCATCTAACACCGCCTCCATCCTGTCCTTCCATGCAATATAGTTCGAGCTACTCTCAAGGGAAAACTCCAATCGCAATCCGTTGAAATACATTTCAACTTTGACACCAAGAAAAAACTGCTACAAATTCGAATTCCACCAGCTCAAAACTCAACTGCTTCAGATCTAAAATTCGTGAGAACGAAGTATTTCTTATACAGAGATCGCCTGTATGGGCATTCACCGGATATCTCACCTTCCAAAAGAAGGATGAATCTAGAGGCTACCTGGCCCGATTACAAACTCTGCCTGATGAAATAAAACGTAGACACTTTCTGAATAATAGATCTGATGATCAATCCTCGCTTTGATATCCTGTAGAAATCTCTTCTAGAAATCAACCTGCTCTGATACCATGTAGAAATTTCATGAATAATATGATACTTATTAACTGAGATTATCCTGATTATACACTATTGTGGAATGCATGCATAATACATAATCTCATCTACCATTGATCATCAATTTTGTGAAAGCAGGAACAATTGCATGCGAATATAGAAGCATCAATCACACATCAACGCAGTATTTCACGGGGAAAGCATCTCGCTAAAAACCCCAAACTATCTGTATATTATATTGATTGAGATCATGTAGCAGTACACAATACAATACTAGCTCCACCTGTTACACACAATACAGCCCAGATCTGAATCAATCACTGGCTCAAATCACCCCTGCTGCTTGCTTGCCTCCACTACGTAATCCTGCATAGAGAATGGATGAGAATGGATGAAACATTCACATGTTTCCCTTGTGTAACACTACGCAATCCTCATTGGTAACTCAATCCCACTGATTGTGCAAATCACATGCACAACTATAGTCACAACTGATAACTGTCTTGCCCTTTCACTGACCTCTAACACCTGTCTCCACTGAACTGTCCAATGTCCACTGAGTTAACTGATGTATTCTTCAGTTGCTTTATGAGTTAATAATTAGTGAATCAATTAATAACTAATTCACACCACTCAACATTAGTCTATTTTCCAGTTAGACTAACTACAACTAGTTCAACTAAGTCAAACTGAACATAACTCCATCAACTCCTGATCCAACTCCACAGAACTCAATCACTGAAGTCCTAACTGAAGTCCTCCATGCAATAGCTCAATTTAACCCATAAGAAACACGCATTTCCTTCTGGAAGTTGCATGTGCCACATCCGTAGCTTGAAATGAAGTGCTCCAAGAGAATAAGATAATGTTTATAGTCCAAATATTATTAAGAGCTAATAATATTCGACTGTTCTATTTTTAGCCTGGAAGTCTAAAAATAGACTCTGCCCATATGTCTAAAAATAGAGGTCCATCTATTTTTACCAACTTGACCAATCATCCACAAATAGCATCCTGCAACTCATAGACCATGATCCATATGTCTAAAAATAGACTTGCGCCAAAATAGCCTGTGGGCCCTCTTAGTGAAGGCGACTTCTTTTCACTAAGCTCCATCATCTTGTTGCATTCTCGACAGCTTTTTGGACTCTCGCCTAGGCGAAGAGAAAGGCACAGTCCGACTAGAGCTTGAATCATACTTTGACGAGTTGACATGCATTGCCACCATCCCAAACTTGCCAATCCGTGGAAACACCATGCACAAGTATGTTGTTGGTTCGGGCGCATTGAAGAAAACAATGTGCATGCTTTTAGACGAGTTGGACAGAGGAGCCTGAGAAGTGTACTTGGATGCTATGGGGGCAAGAGTTAGGAGCTAGAAAGATGTCACCATGGAGTACATAGACACCATCATGGACTACCGATCTTGGCATCAGTTCGCTACTGTCAACCACAATAAATATGCCAAAGAATTGGTCTTCCAACAGTTGTCCGACACATGGTGATGTCGTGCATGGATTTCTCAAGACATTTTGTCTCACATGGGTACATATGCATTGTAATGTAACATCTTGGCAAGTGTAAGTTCAAGTGTCGATAGTTGGATGTAACAATCATAGAGTAGATGAAGAGTCATGAGCGTAGATGAACTGTCACAAAGGGGAATGTCAAGGGTCACCCCACCCTTTGCTATAAATAGTCCGTCATAACTCATTGTAAAGGATTTTGGTTAGCCAAGCTTCCGTGTTAGTGTCCAACCCTAACCTCCTTCTTTATGTAATAGTGTTGAGTCATAGTTATAGTTAAGTAAAGAGTCAATAAAGCCCATATTAATAATTGTAAGTGGTTGACCCACATTTAAAGAAGGGACCACAGTTAGTTACAAATGGGCCATGGTATTAGATAGATGGTATTAATAAGAACCATGGTATTGACCCATGGTATTGCATGTACGAATCCTATATAAAGGATAGATATTACCCTCGAGGAGCATCGTGTCTTATTTTGTAATTGAGCTCAGCTTTATTAGAGGTTACCCCCTCGAAGAGGCAAGTGAACATTGTTTTCCTTTCTGAATATAAAATACATGTTTTTATTCCTTATTGTTCTATGTTCTGGGTATATTTCTTCATATATTTGGTATTTTGGTATCTTCTTGTAGGTCAAGAGCATAACAAGTGGTTTCAGAGCACTTTCCAGGGCCAGTGGGATCTCCATTTTTAGCAAAAAAAAATTTGGCTCGAGACATGTTCCAATGTCTTTAAACCACGGGATTTATCATTGAGTGCATAAACCTACAGATTTGGGGAGGCATGCATGCAGGAAATACAAGAGGTGGTCATGCTTGTTGGACTCCCTTGTAACCCCTGTGGGTACCGCTTCGAGTAGTAGCACATTAGACTGTTATGCTTCTTAACCTGCAAAGTAATACCGAACAGAGAATATGTGAGAAAAAATACCCAGAACACAGAATATGCGAAGAAAATATACCCAGAACACAGAATATCAATGATTTTATTACTCAGAGAGAAATGTTCACAGGCCTCTTCGA